>CM057009.1:16573342-16880842 GCA_029891345.1 Dryococelus australis
CAAAGGGGGACAACATATGCAAAAGTGACTATTTATATAGAATGGATTTAAATTGCAGGCAGTAGGTAAACAAACAACTTAATGCCATGAAAAGTTTTGCTCGGACAAGCAAGGGAACTGATGGGTCATTCCATTGTTTTGCAGTAGCTCAGTTGTAACTGATACACACATCACTTGAATGAAACCAGGCAGGCAGCTATTTTTATTCAGGAGTAAAAATGACTTTGGATGAATCTAGTGGTTAAAGATTCCACGTGTGTGTGTGCATATGTATGTGTGTATGCATGCATGTGCGTGTGTGTGTGTGTAATAATAGAAAGTAAAAGATGGCTGCTTATTTTTCCCTGTCATGAGCTGTCCATTAAATCAAGGATTCGCTGTTTATTATTTTTTATGCAAACAATGCACAATGAATGTTGCATTGTTTGCAACATTTGTAATGTTGCAAATGTGTAATGCAATAGTTGCATTACACATTTTTCAAAATTAAATTAAGGCCCATAACAATAAACATACATAATTTAGTGAGATAGTTGGCTGCGCATAGAATTTGCAAGTATATTATAATTTGGTGAGTAATATGTAAGGCTTACCTAATGCAGTCTGAAAGGTGAGAATTGGTTAGTTTGTTTCTATACCTATTTTTCACTGTGTTCAATACATAAAATGCTCATTTGCATGGATAAGTTTATCTAAAAATTCAAAAAATACGTTATGCCTCTTTCAAAATGTTTGGTCATGTTTCTGCATTTTCTTAACCCCATAAGTTGTCCTTTGTATTCCACTTCTAATGAAATATTTGGTTTGCATTTCATTTTTTTCATTTTATAGTTCAGATTCACTGCAGGATTACTGAGAGTGAACAGGGCAGCCACGCTTATGGAAAACCTGGCAAAAGGGAATTTTATAAATTGTATAAAAGTTCTGGGAAAATGTTTTAAGAAAACCATTGGAGTGTGAAGTTTATGGAAATGGTTTTTCATTAATGACATCTTTGAAAAATGTTTTTCTATTGTTTGAGCTGTTAGAATCTATCATTAATAAATGTCAATAAAATGTTGTTATTTCTATGGTACACTTCTTTGTGAAATTGTTAATATTCATTTTAGTATTTTCCTAGAGAGTTGAATGATATAAGTACATGTCAGGTTAAAGTTTTTATTTAAAATTATTTTTAATACAATAATACTGAAAATTTTAAGCCTTACAAATACATGGTATGTATTTAGTAGATGCTCACAACATTACTAAAACATTTTACACAGGTTCATTCATAATTTTTATTACTATCCTATAGCAGTTTTGTTACATTTGTAGAGTTTACATTCAAACCTCATTGATACGGCACCGGTTTCATACCAAGTCCTTGTTTGTCCCAAAAAATATTGAGAATCGTGAAAAATATAAAAAAAATTTGGTAAAATAACTTGAAAACAAAAAAATCTATTAAAATATATTTGAAAGCTGCAACATTAAAAAATGACATAAGTTATATCGATTCTACCCTTGCCCAATACATCACGTAGTGAAAATTAAAAAAATTCAGAAATTCATTAAAATTTACCCTCACTAACATGCTGAGCAAACGCAAGGTCGTTGACCTGACCAGCTGTTCTACAGCGCCACCTCCGTTGGTGCAGTTCTCTTCCCCGTGCTGTAGTTGTCTGCTGAGATACACATGCATAGCGTGGCACATTCCACACCTCGCCCCATGGCAGCAGGCAATAATGCCAGCCATTGTAGACACTGATGGGCACGGCAGGCTGCAAAAATAAACGTTGCCTTTTACCCTCCTTTTTTTACCTTTGCCATGCCTATTAAACCGATCTGGGTCCCGGTAATATTATTATTGAGAACTTCGTTTGTAATTACTTATGTTTTTAACTGTCTATTGTTGAAATGTCTGCTTTTTGGCTTTTCTTCACTGACTACGATTTTTATTTCTATTTATTACACTTTTTTTGTATTTATTTTTCTACATTTGTTGACCTGCGGTACTTTTTGGTCACTTTTTTTTAGATTGCGATTCTAATATTAATGGAAGCAAAGTTCAGGCCATTAACACAGGAGGTGGTTGCTGGCGTGCACTCGCAATGTTTTTATAAACATTCTTTCCCTCATTTCCATTTGTCATTAACACAGGAGGTGGTTGCTGGTGTGCACTCGCAATGTTTTTATAAACATTCTTTCCCTCATTTCCATTTGTCATTAACACAGGAGGTGGTTGCTGGCGTGCACTCGCAATGTTTTTATAAACATTCTTTCCCTCATTTCCATTTGTCATTAAAAGGAAAATGTGTGATTTAACAATGCCACTGCCATGTTTTAAAAAGTTAGCAGAGATACATTCTACAGTTCACAAGTGTTTTCAAGCAGCATTTTCCCTGGTTTACATGTCATTATAGGGTGAAAATACGTAATGCCGCCGCAGTGTGTTAACCAAAGATAAAGAAAAAGCGCTTGCTCTCATAATGTGTTTTATTTTCCCATGGAAATATAACTTATCACCTTACTTTATTAAGGACAAAGAAAAATGTTTATATATACAGTAAAACTCCTCATGAAAGACATTTTCCCAGCTGAAACGTTTAGTTCATTTAATCCCATCATTTTCGTCATAAAAGCCATGTTAAAATTTTCTATGTATAACATGTCGTCAAGTGCGTGATTTCCCGTTTAATACAGTCAACGTCAAGTTCATTATTTCCCGTGTAATACAGTCAACTTAAATTGTATATATGAGAATTTGCTTATAAATGTGCACACAAAACTTTATTTTTTGAAACAATAGAAACTACAAAACCGAAACATCATAACTCGTTAACAGGTTTTGTTGCGTAAAAGCGACTTTGCTTCAGTCGGCCACATGGTTATACATGATGTTGCCGTAAAATATTCAAACACAAAAATTACCTCAAATACATACATAAAAATAAAGCTCTTAAAATAGTGTATAGCAATTATGCAGAAGTTACACTGAAATGCCATAAACATAGGCAGATGGTGTCTGATTTAAAATGTGCGGGTCTCGTGACCTCTCCGACATCTTTCTCCTCCTTCTCCTCGATTGAGTTAAAAATGCCACAAGGGCGTAAGAATTAGTAAAGCGGAAGCATAATGCTGGGGAAAATGTCTGGCAAAAATGTACGCAAGCAAATATTAACCGGTAAACTAAATTGACTATGGAAACCTACATAAGTGAACTTAAGTTGTAGTGCGTATGTGACAGTGTCTTACCTCGCCAGCTCTGCTCGACAGACTGTCCAGATACAAGCGTCGCACGGACCTATCATGGACGCCTACGGGGTTCACATAAGCGGAAGTGCTATGCATGCCAAGTGAAAATATTTTATATTGAAAATAAAATGGCACAAATTAAGTTAGACATTGTTTTACATTTCTATAGTTTTGTTACGAATTTCAATATTATTTTAAAGTCTCTTTGGGATGGCGTTCATGTCAGAATATTAAGTGTTCCTAATCTCGGTGCCGCAGGCACTTTGAATATTCATAACCAAACAATTAAAATTAGTACAAGCACTTTAAAACATTTTAAGACATATTAAACACTGTAAAGACAATATAACACATTTTACCCGGAAATGAACATTTATAGGAATGTTCAAAATTATCGGCCTCCTTGCGCACGTGCGGGACTCGTGACACGTAAGCGCCGTCATGGGCTATAGCACCACTAACTGTTAGCCGGCGTCAACTTTTATGAATTTTTTGTGAGTTTTTATTTTCTAAGCCAAGGTTAAAGTCGAAGGTCATGGCCACTGGCTTCCAAGATGGTGGACATGTGATGTCATAACATGGTGACCAGTTGCACCTAACAAGATGGTGGTCGCATGCAGGAGACAGCCTACCAAGATGGTGGAATGAGTATGGATAAAGGATGACCTCCGGAAATTTAAGTTCTTTAAATGCAGTTTTTAATAATTTGTTACTAGTTTTTTATTAGTAAATTTTAAAATATTTTTTATAAATTAATTTTGTATTTCAAGATGAAAGATTGATTACACCCCCCCATTTCTATACAAATAAACAGAGTGACTCAATTTTAAAAGAGAAATACTCTAGAAGTTGGAATCCCAAAAATCTAGTAGTAATTAGGGCAAACATATCCATCCAGTGGTACAAAAGTTTGCAAAATAATTCCTTTGTTACTTTGGGAGCATATATTTATGTGAGCAAAAGGATATAAATGTAAAGACATTTATATCCTTGTTGAAATAATTGCTGGCCTGTGGTCCAAATAAGTTTTACTTGCTTGTAATAGCTTTTGTCAAGGATATGAGTTGACGTCTCAGCACTTCATGTGGTGCAGTTTGTACCACAGCTTGTCAAGCAGACTGGTTCCTCACATAATCTGTTGTTCCACATCTTTCTTATATTCATTTTGTTTATTCTGTGATCTCTCATATGGCAAAACACAGGCCTCGTGTAGTCCTCCTTTCTTTAGATTCATGTTGTTCCTCTCAACGTGACCTCTTCATATAATTCCTTATCTTCTTTTACAAGATGATCTAATACATTTTTGACACAGTAGCACATCAGAGTAATCGCCCTAATTCTCACATCTCTTTGATTCCGGCTTCTCCAGGTGCCCAAATAATTTATTTTGTTAGTTTATCTATTATCTACTTTTGTATGTTTGCCAATTGTTATATTTCAATGCTGCATCTACCTTTGCCGCGTTGTATCCTCAGCAGCAGCTTCTGTCATTACCTCCGGCTCTTCTGCTACTTCTCCCTCTTTCTTTTCTCAGTTCAACAATCTCTCAAGTTACTACACTGACATTTCTTTATCTTGTTCTGTCACACATTTTCTCCCTCTTCCTACTTTTTGTTTAGCTGTACAGTATTTTTTTTTATTGCCTTCCTCTACGTTTTCTAACATCTCTGTCTGATCCTTTGTCCATTACTTTTGGTTTGTGGTTATTGGTTTGCTTCTAATTTCTTTCCTTTATACAGTTGAACCATGCATGGGAAAAAAGACAGCATTTAATATGTTTATAGTATGGTTCACAATATTAAGTGAGAGTAGGTGTGCATGTAGTAGCATTGGGGGCAATGCTTTTGTAAAACTGCAATACTAATTTTTATTAAGTCAAAATAAATTGGATATAGGTACAGTTCCAAAACATTTGAGTGAATTTTGAAGCATCATTATTTATACCTGACACTACCATCAGCAAAAATTTTACATGTATACCAAGTACAAGTAGAATTTGTTCAGTTTATGTTTAGTAGGCAGACAATAGTATACTCTCAATCTGCAATTCATTATTTACCTATAATAATAAAACCTGTGTGCTGACTACTAAATTGTCTCTCTGCACAATAGACCATTTGTGAATTTATCATTAGTATTCATCAGGTATATTTTGTAAAAAAAAAATTACATGATCAAAGTACTGTGGCTAATCTTCAAATGAGATGACTGAGTCATAGAGTTTTGCTGTATAATTTATATTAAATTTTTAATATAGAAGCAATATTTGTTTGGTATTAAAAATTTTTCATTTTAAAATTATGAACTACTTCTTTCTATTATTATTTTCAAAATACTTTTAAATGAACTCCTTAAGTAAAATTTGAATTTTTGTCACAACATATATATTATGCTTCTTATAACTGGCACTTAAAACTGATGTGCTTTGTTTTTTGTTTGCAGATTTGTGACAAACGTGGTGATCCATGTGATCAGTTGTGTGGTGGAGCAGGTTGTGGTTCTTGTGGTGGCCTTCTGTCATGTGAACAAGGTGCAGTTACCAAGGCTGCAACTACAGTTGGTCTCGGAAAGGATGCTAAGGAAGCGATTAGCAAGAAGGAAGCACATGCTGAAGAACTGCTTAGAGGGGTAATGATTCCAAATAATTTTAATGTTATATTAAATGTTCTCCTACCAGTGATAACTCTTGTAAGTTTGAATACAAATGTCCTTACATAATAAATATTAGGCCGTGTTCCGTAACCTCCACAATGCGAAATATGTGCAGCGAAGTAGTTCTGATTCCTTCTCACAGGCGCATCTGTGCACCTCCTACGTCATTATACTTCTGACCAATCTCACGCATAAACTGCACTTGCCTAAAGCACAAATGCTTCATGTGCTGATATCACAGTGGTGGGAAAATGCCAGAAATGTGTGGATTTGGAGGTTAGCATCAGCGGCGACCAAGGCAGGATTTACAAACAGCTCGTCACATCCATCTGTCATACATTCATCCGTCTCCCAGCCGAGCGATTTACAATGAAACTTCATACGTCCGGCGTATGCTCATTGCTGCAAACTAATAAAAACAAAACTGTGTACAAATAGGAAAAAAATCTCCATAAAAAGTGAAAATATTTGGTAGTATTGTGTTTTGAAGTACCCAAGACAACCATACATGTGCGTAACAAAAATTAATAGCTGTAAAAAAAATTTTTAATTGCATAGAAAACATATTTTTGTTCTTTTATTATTGCACAAAAGCAGCTCGTGTTTCCGAACATAATTATCAATTAGTCTTCATGAAAAATGTAATTCAATTTCATTTTACAGTTACATAACCAAATACATGAAAACAAAAGACTGCCAAAACAAAACATTGCCAACACTACACAGCCTTATAAAGAACTCAAGATGAACAAGTAACATTACGTGCAGGTTTAGAAGGCTGTAATTTCATCCTTTCGTCCATCAAAAGTTGAAGCTTGCCAAGGTTTTGATGGACGGATGGATAGAATTAATAGCCATCTCTGATTGGCTGTTGGTCACGTGATTGACGGGCAGATGACGGACGAACGAACGCAACAGGTCATTGAAAATCCTGCCCAAGGGGTAAGGATGGAATGTGTGAAGTTGATTGTGTTGCTGGTAGTGTGTTTTCTTGAGTGAAATGAAATATTAATCACCACATGTTTACCACTTCATAATACTGCTCATTCCAGCATTTTCTTTAACCGCCGTCCACAATGAAGTGACATGAATATAATTTACGTATGCAAGTTTAAGTTTGTTGGTTTTAGGAAATGTGCGCAGTGTTGATTTTATTGAATGATTCTGCAAATTAATCATATAATGCTTGTGACGAACAAACATGAGTTTGGTGAAGTAAACTTGTAAGTATTTCCATTGGAAAACACGTGTTTAAGAGGTTGCAACTCTAACGAATAGTAAGTTTGCGTGTTTTGTAAATAATGTATTTGTAAACCGTTACTGTAATTATTGAAATGCACGTGGCCTGAAAAATCTGCACTTTAAACACTTTTGTAAGTGTAAATAATATTTGTTGTTTTGCCTATATCGTGAATTTAACGAGTGTAAATTTAACTTTGGCCAAAGGGTGTGTGTGTGTATTGCTGCTTCTGTACGAATATGAACAGCAATGTATATATCGCATTATGTTTTTCATTGAAGTAAAAATTTTCGAAGTTACAATAATTTGAATGTTATTTCCATACGAGCAAAATTTTCCACTGCTCCATCAAGACAATATGCAGCTCAGAATGCCACACACTCGTAAGAACATCAAAACATCAAACCAATGCAGTCTCACGAAAGATGTTCAACTAAAGCATCACACCTCCCCCCCCCCCCCCCAAATCATTTCCCTCACTGATTCTTTTTTTCCCTCCAAATAAAGTAAACGGAACCCAAACAAATGTAACTAGGTGAAAATAAATGGTCTGGAAAAATTTCCATCTAGACTAGAAAACCTGGAAAAGTCATGTCTAAAAATATGTAGCAATTCTCAACATCAATGGATTTCAAGTATAATGCCTTCTACAATTTATGTGGCAATTTAGCTAGTATTTTCCAGTTGATAAATTAGTAATTAACGTAGCACAAAACATAGATATTCTTACACATGGTCATCCTATACCTTATGATATGTGAAATAATTGACAAATTATTATAAAAATGAAGCAGATAAATTGATATTACAGTTTTTACAGTAAATCTCAACAGCACAATAGATCACAAAAATATTAACAAGTCCCAAAAAAATTTTTTAAGCTTTACATTACCAACTGTGGGGAAAATTCTTGCCAAAATGCAATATAAATAAAATTAACAAATTTAAGTGCAATATAATCACATGTCATAGAACAATCCCAACTCTACTCCTTGGCCACGTATTCATCCTTACAAGAAAAGGCAGCTGCAGAAGCACTGCCTGAACATAGATCTTGCTACACACAGTTAAGACATGAATAAAACCTTGTTGACTTTCTTGAACAAATACGCAGAAATTAAAATTATTTAAAAACATTGAGATGCTCATGACAACATATGAAAAGGTGTAGGTGTGTGAAAGGCACCATAATCTTTCTCCCGTTCTCCCTTATGGTGTTATCCACATTATAACTGACAGTATGCGTGATTAAATACAAAATGAGCCATGAGTGCATGTCATGAACCTGAAACGTGACAAACACTTCTGAGTGCAGTTTCATTTCTCTACCACATGCCAGTAGTGGGAACACAGAGTTCCAGACACAGTTACTGACACCATGTGCACTGTACATTTCCATTCCAACATCTGTTCGTAACCAGAATCCATTAAGAATAACTACTGTGATCTGTGGTACCATAGGCAGTTTACAAGTTAAATCCAAGACTCAATTTAGGCAGGCATACTGAAACATAAATTTAGAATGAAGATTACCACATGACAAGCAATCTAGAATTACTTAACATTGACTACGTAATTTTAAAGTTAAAGACGAACTAACTAATTTTTTGGCAACTACTGACACAGCAAATCATGACTCATAAGGCTCTGCACTGTAAGCTGTTCGAGAGTGTGTCATTGAAGGTGAAAACACATTTATTCATACCCTAAAGCAGTCCCTGCTGCCCGTGTTGTTCTTTGTTGGATCTGGTGGAGAATATCATCCAGTAGCACCACAGTTCCCAGTATTCCAGACAGTATGGTCTCCATTAACCTCTGGAACACTTCTATGATGCACTTGACACCATATAGCAAGTGTTTCACTCTGAACAACACTTTCATGGTGATCACTGTCAGCACATTTGTAGTGCACTCAACCACCGATACCTGCAAGTATGCATCTGCCAAGTCTAATTTGGTGAAAATCTTCCCTCCTGAATATTCGAGAATGCCTCACTAGTCATTGGTAATAGGTTAATTTCAGTTTTACACACTCTGTCTACAGAACATTTATAGTAGCCACAGATTCACACTGACCTGTCAGCCTTATGGACTGCAACAATAGGAGTGGCCCAATTTGAGTTAGTTACATTCACATACACACCCCTGCTTCACCAATCTGTCTATTTCTTTGCTAACAGCATTCTATAGTGCGAAAGCCACTGGATGGCACTTCCTGAAGATTGGCTTTGCTTATGACTCTAATCTATACTCTCACTGATAATCCTACACACTGCCCCAACTCTGTACTAAATACCTTGGAATGATGCTTCCTTACGTTCACTACCACTTCTCGTTGTACTGCTACAACCATATTCGCCAGCTTCACCCCAACAGACATTGGGCCTCTTCCTTCAGTGACTCTAGTACTCTTAACTTCTCCTGTGACCATGTATGTAACAACAACTTTGCTTCTTGAAGTTGCAGTCTATTTGGCCACCGCTGCTCGAATGTGCCACTGCTGATTACTGTCAAGCTGACCCCTATGTTGTCCACTTCCATCTCTAATGTCCTGCCATCCAGTCACACTGTCATTCTTATGGGGGGCTGACATTTGGATGGATGCATCTGTAGACGGTACAGACTGTTCAAGGTTGTGTCTTCTTCAGATGAGTCCAGACTGTCCAGTACATGAAAAGCCCCAGTACTTTGGTCCTGCCTTAGCCCTCTATGTGAATCCAAGCTTGGATATTGTGCTTCCTTTTGTTAATACATGCTCATTCTAAGTGCAGTTGTTTGGAACATAAATTGCACATGGCATTGCGGTGCTTGCATTACTCTGGGCTGTGCGACCCATTTGCAACGCCAGCAAGGCTGCTGGTCCTGTGGATGTTTACTTAGAGATGGTTAACCTCTCTCGATTTGGTTTTCCCATAGAAGTAGGGAGGCACCTGGAGAAACCCTAACTTGGTTTACTGCTTCTGCCAACTTGCTCACTTCACCTCACAAATTGCTTACATTACGACTTGCAGCTTCTGCCGCCATGGCATGTCTAAAGCAGCCTGTAAAGACAGCTTATCTTTGGCCAACATTGCATGTTGCAATGTCTTGCCACACACTCCGCATACTAATCAATCCCGCAGCATCCTGTTTAAGTTACTGAAATTGCAATTTACTGACAGACATCGCAGCTTGGACAGGAAGAGTGTAACAGGTTTCTTTATTAGAGTTTTCGGCAACAGTGTCATTTGGAAAAGTAGAAAACAGACATGTGTAAGCTTTCCTTGTACTGAAGCAGAATACATTGCTATAGCTTCTGCAACTGCTGATGTCTGTTTGTGGGTAAGATTTTGGTAGAGATCATTAGTGTGTCAGATGTGCATTTTGTTTTATTTGAAGATAATCAATCCTGCATAAAAATGGCCAGCTTTTTTAAGACAAATGCTCAAAACATGTAAGTGTGAAGTATCACTTCATTAAAGGATCTTGTGCAGGGTAAATGACTGAAACTGGTGTATGTAGATTCTCACAATCAAGCAAGGCCAGCTTTCAAAGTTTGGCACCCCTAGGCACATTTTTGTGCCCCCCCTCTTTCCAAGGAAGGGGTCCTTGGAAAGAAAAAAATCATGATTTTTGAGTACCACAATCCCGTCTTCGGCGACGAATATCAATAGCTTAACTGTCCCTTTTCTTAGAATGTCACCTGCAATTAATGAATTTGTACACCTACTTTGCTACGTATGATTAATACAATAAAAAAAATAAAATCCACATTACGAAATACTGTTGTAAACTTTTTTTCATTTTAAAATGAAACAAATTTTAACAATGCAATATAGACAAAATACTGTCATTGTTTAAAAGTGTTTACATCTCACTTTCATCGTGGCGAATTCATCAATCAGATCTTCTTACTCAAATCCCTCACCATTCAAAATATCACCCTCAATGTGAAGGATTGCGAGGTAGTTCAACTTTTGTTCTTTCATGGTAGACCAAAGATATGATTTTACTCTCTTTAAAGCAGAAAATGATCTCTCAGCGGAACAATTACTAACAGCTGTGCAGAGGTACAGCCTGAGAGCAATACCAGACGTGCGTATGTAACGCTTACTTGTCAGTGTTTAGATTTTACAGTAAAATAATGTTATAATCTAATACTTAAGTAATGTTTGATTAAAAAGTTTGTTGGCAGTATTACACATTTTTTTCCCAGAATTAAATTTGTACGGACCTACTTTCATGTACAATTGGTTTCTCAAATGTCCCGCCCCCCAAAAACTGCTGCCTCTAGGCCCGTGCTTAGTGGGCCTAGTTACAAACTAGCAACCAAGTAGCTGATGTGCTGACAAAGGCCTTTCCCTATTCTAAATTTCAATTCTGTGTAACTGGACTGGGTATATCAAAATTGGGGGAAGGTGTTGAAAAGGTCACTTCTGATGTGTAAGGTTCTGTTGTAACTGTTAACATTGCAAGGTTGATAAAAACTGTTTGTAGTAAGTTTGTACCAAAATGGAGACATACAGTGTTTATTTAATTTATGTAGAGCTACCGTGTTAATAGTAGTAAATATGTAAGTTATAACCTCTGAATGTGTCTTGTGAATCATCCGTTGATATAACATTTTTCTCAAATGTTCAACTTTTTATAACGTAAATATTTATGGTTCCTCTAAGGCGGGTTATAAAAGAGAGTTGGTCGTAATAAATGAGGTTGCAACAATGAGGTTCTACTATATTTTCTTTCAGAATTATTTTGTTACGCTGTGTGATTATAAAACATTTTTAGAGGGTGGTTCAGATATCTATAAAATATGAAAATAAATGGCAGCCTAGTGTCCACTTTGAAATTTGTATGCAGCATAGTTGATGTCACCTGTGTTCACTTTGTAGAGTTTTGTTGGAATATTTCTTAGTATCTTTTAATATATTCTTCACTTTCATATAGTTAAATTAATTTTGAATTTCGGTCATGGATAAAATAAGTTTATTTTCTTATTACATAACATTTTAGTGTGTTTACATTTTTTGTTAGTTTAATTTATCGGATCTAAGTGAACTGTATTAAAAATGTTTTTTGTGTAATTTTGGTATGTAGTAATATTGAAATATTACTTATTTGTGTAGATCTCGCAAGCAAAACAAGAAACAACAGCAGCATACGATCTTGCTAAAGATGCATATACTCAAGCATTTTTGGCTCGAAACCGTTCTGAAAAAATGATTCAAGAGACAAAAGATATTTCAGCCAGATTGTCAGATTTTCTCAATTCTGAAAGAGCAAAACCAGCAGACATCAGGAATTTGGCAGAAGAAGTGAGTATAATTTTAGTATTTATATCCAATGCATTATATTAATGTCAGTATTTGCTTATTTTATTTATTTTTATTAATTATTGTGGAAACTAAAACATAATTTTAGAAAGTAAGTATGGTTAGTGATAGTAAAATACTTATCTGTAGACATAGAATAGCCAATATATAAGACTAGATTGAATCTAATAAAATTAAAAAAAAAAAACACTTATGTATTGTAAAATGAAAAAAATAATAGAAATGAAATTTTTAAGTGTCAACTGTTTGTAAGTGTTATTGCTGCATCTGTTTATCATCACAGCATCTTCATCCTCATTTAGAAAGAAGGCATAAGCTTTTGCTGTTTTAATTTGCTGCATTGTATATGTATTTTTTGCAATATATGAAAGATGCTAACTTCTACAACTGCAGGACACAAAAAAATGCCACAGTATTACAAATATACAGTTTATGTAACACAGTGTTGCAAAGAAGCACATGATGTCACATTCTGATTGTTGAGTTCTACAGTAAAAAAATTTTCACACTGTGATTCCATCCTAACTGCTAGGTTCAATACACAGCAGTGAGACCCCAGTAAATAGGTTTTATTAATTTTCATTGAAAATAATAAGTTACTTCAACCAAATAAATTTATAATTGAAATAGAAAGACAGACCAGATATATGAGACTTGACGTCTGATGAATATATCTAACAGAAATGTCAAATAAATGTGTTCAATAAATCTAATAAACATTTTGGAGGTTCTTTGTTTTTAGATGCATACAAGAAATAATCAAGAGAGTTATTTTAAGTATTACAGTTTTAATTCCAATGTTTAAATGTACTATGTTATGGTTTACTAGTTATCAGAATGTTTACATGTTAGACTGAGACATCAAACAGATGTAACTGTTAAATTATTTATTAACTTTTAAAGAAAATTGTTTTTTAGTCTGTTGATATTAGATGAAAGTTTCTGTTTTCAAGAATTTCCAAAACTTCTGTTTTATTGACTCAGTAATTTACAACAGCACAAACTAAATACATGTTCAGTATGGAATACTTATACCCTGTTTCATTTAAGTTATAATATTGTTTCCCAGTGTCTGCCGCTGTGGAAGTGAATGTCGTCTTTCACTAAGTATTTAGACAACTGATATGTGGGTGAAAAAGTTAATCTTCTCCTGAAGCTGTACTTCCTGTAAATCGCTGTATATAACATTGCATTTATAAAATATCTTCATAATCAGTGATGCAGGATGACATTTTGCCCTTGAGATCATCTGCCCTGCCATGCACAACCACCTACTACAAGTGTGGATAGCCAGTGCCTCAAACGAGATCAGAGCAGAGCGACAGAGCAGTGTCGCAATAAAAATATGATTAAATAAACTATAGGACATATATTTCACACAAGATATGCCCCTAGCAAGCTAGCAGTGGCTTATGGCTCAATTAGATAAACAATCAGAAAAAGTATAAATCCCACATGCCTAACTAGATTGAGTTAAGAAGAAATAAAAAAAGTTTTCTGTAGGGCTAACAGGATTCCCTTCTTACTATTATTCCTGATTTTAATTCACTAAGATGTGAGTATAGTCTAAACAAAAAAAAAGGTATTTAGACAGCGTCAAACGGATTTGGGGTAGAATGCCCCCTTTTAACAATGTTACGCAGTCACAATTAAAATTATTTTACATTAATAAGGAGTTACCTTAACCAAAATTATTTTGGATCAGTGCATCAGAATATTTGGAAATACACTAGCTTAAATATTATATAGCAATAGCACTCAACCATTTGCCCCCTAGGGCTTAAATGAAAATCACACCATAGAAAATATTATATTACTTTATTTGTGTGCGCTGATAGAATTTATTAATTGGACCAATAGATTGGCCAGGATAATGAAATAAGCTTTTAAAGAACTTGAACAAGAATTAATTTAGAAACCCAAGAAAAGGCTCAATTGATTTTAAAATTTATACATGAAAAAAAACAAAAATTTAGTTTTAGAGAGGAACCTGTCAAAAGAAAATTATCGGGAAACATAACCTACACCTCTGTTTCTTACATTTAAATTCCCCCTAAGAGGGCTGAAAAACAACACAACTGCAACAGTGAAGGTTCCATCCCAAGTCAATAATAATTATTTAAAATAAAAGAAACCTAACCCCAATGGCCCCTTGATCAGAGCTGATGAGCTATACATATTTACCTATAAAGTTTCCGCCCTGGTCTCTCAATACCTCCTACACCAATGCACCTCGCATGCTGTGTACTACATCACCATCTTCTCTTATCTAAAACCCTTGTTTACTAAAAGATCAACTATTTAAAGTCATGGCCGGTGCCATTCTTTCTGCGAAGTAGGGAACAATGTCCTGACCACGCACAAAAACAAAGATTTTCAAATAATACTTAGCATTATTTTGATGCCGCAGCCTCTTCCAGAGCCGTCCACCTGCGCCAAGACCTCCGCTCACAACAGTTGTCCGCTTTCAACTCCCTCCGTCAGTCCGTGACCTCGTCAACTACTTGTCAAAACACCAGCTGCCTCACCTGATGTCACTGCCTTGGCCGACATCAAGGGCGGGCCAATCAGAGCCTGCCACCGCCGTGATCGTTACCTCGACAGCTCAAAGCCAAACTCCCCTTTCCCCTTACAAGCCTAGTGGAAAAGTGGACTTATCATCAAAACAATTCCTGGCTTTACCAGGGAAAGAGTCGATGCAGCTCACAGCTGCGCCCGGTGCTTCGAACGAGCAAAAGATAAAAATTCTTCCGAACTGCTGAAGGGGGATAATATATAGCACCTAGGCCGAGAAAAATACAGCCATCTGCCATCGCTTCAGAAGAAATCTGCTGATCCAAGTGGTGACGAAACTCTTTCAAATTAAAAATTAGGAGTGACATCAGTTCCTTAAGAACCTCGACAGTCAAAAATGAAAAGTCTTTATTCTAACAAAAAAAAAACGTAAAGTAACTGTTTCCTAATTCAATTCCATCATAACTTAATCAATCTAACCATAAAATAAATAAACAAAACAAATAATGTCGGCAATTTACAAATACGTGTTCAAACAAAAAAAACTATCTAAAATTAACGGAATGAATTCTAAAAGAGACACTATCAGTTAACTTTCAACTAGAACCTTGACATAAAATGACTTTAGAAATTGACTTCCCCAAAACAAACTTTGAACTAAATAATCATGAAATTTTCTATCGCCACATTACTTATAAAAAAAACGAGAAAAACAATCATGTTTCTTATCAAACAAGATGAACAGGTAATAAGGATGGCTTAACCTAACCAAAACAGCCTACTTCCCTAACCTAACCTCCAAGGAAGGGAACTCCAAATGAAAATACTAAAAAAAAATTATTTACGAGTAGGCCTATTGTGTCATAACAAAAAACAAAAGGGATAAGAAACTTCCTACTGGCATAAAATCTAGGGTGTCTGCACAAAAAAAAGAAGGTGCCTACAAAAATATCATTCTTGACATCACGCTTAGCAAAAAAGGCTTAATTTACCTTACAATCACCAAAAAAAAATTTCACCCCAAAAATACAGTAGTAACAATATCAACGTTGATGACAGATTCCAAGAAATTTGATAAAATTCTTCAGAGTTTAGAAGATTATTTTCTGGCCAAAACCAACCAAAATGTGGAACGTCACAAGTTCTACAGTAGAACGCAAGAGGAGTATGAAAGTGTGGACTCGTTTGTAACCGCACTAAGTGCAAATTGTGACTTTGGTGCTTTACATGATGATCTTATTAAAGATCATATTGTGTGTGGCGTCAGGGCTGTGCGACTTTAAAGATTGACTTTTACATGAGCCACAGTTAATCTTAACGAAGGCGATACAAATTTACAAGGCATCTGAACAGACACAGCAACTGCTCAAGACCATCGATAATGATTAGGAAGTCTGTGCGGTTCAGGAAGTGCGGAAGCCGAATCCCAGAGTTGCGGCACAAGTCTTTCGGGGTGCAACAGTACAAGAAAGGAGTGGAAGACAGTAAACACAATAGGCCCTCCCTGGCAGATGGTGTTACCATCAGCAAGGGATATGTCAACAGCCTTTACAGAGGGGGAGTGAAGGCGCCACATCAACTGCAGATCATAAGTACAATCAAGGTAGGGTTCAACAGCCTAAGTTACAGGCCTGGAGCAAGGAGTCAAGCTGTGGCAGATGTGGCAGATGACATGAAAAATTACAGTGTCCAACCTTCAATGTGTTATGTCATAAATGCCATAAAACCAATAATTTTGCTCATATGTGTAAATCTAAACAATATGTACAGGAAAGCTCTGATCCTGCAGTAGTGTTAACTACAGCTGAAGATAACTTGCAACAGAATTTGGTGTTGGGTTGTATTACAGAACAGGTTGAACATATTGGTAGTCCTGTATGTAATAGTACAAAGGTAAACAATATTTCACATGATAATGATGTGCATGGAGGTACTGAATAAGAAAGTACAAAGGTAAACAGGGTTTCACATGATAGTAATAAGCATGTTTTGGGCACTGAATATAAGAATGTAATGTTTTTGGGGATCGTAAAATGCCAAACAACTGTTTGTCCAGGGAAGGACTGGAGTCAGAATGGTTTTGTAAGCTGAAATTACGTGACCCAAATACTTATGTTAAATTCAAATTTGATACTGGTGCCAAAGTCAATGTGATTCCTATTAGTATATTTCCGAAACTGCATTTGAGAAAAGATGCATTAATAAAGTTTGATGTTAAACTAAAAACATATTCAGGTACAAACATTAAAGTAATGGGAAAGTGTGTCTTATGTTGTACAAAGAGTGATGCTACTTCCCAGGTATTGGAATTTCAGGTTTCATGAGTGGACAACTCACCACCCATTTGGGGGCTTATAGCCATTTAACAGTTAGGTATACTAAACAAAGTCGATGAGATTAGGTCACTCCAAACACCAATCTCAACAAGTATGATTGTAAACAAGTACTCTAGTGTGTTTGAGGGTCTTGGGAAAATTAGTGTTTCACCTGGTGAACTGAAATTGAAGCCTGAAAGTCAGCCACACATGGCAAGGTTTAAGCATGTGCCATTTGCTGTACAGGATAAATTAAGGGAGGAGCTGAATTGAATGCTTCAACTGGGTGTATTAGAGTTTGTCACAGAACCAGTGGAATGTCTCAACCAAATTGCAATTGTTAGGAAGATTAATGAGGACTTTAGGTGGTTATGTTTAGACCCTCAGCTACTGAATGAATTGATTCATAGACAATATCATAGGATGCCTACTTTTGAAGAAGTATCAGCAGATTTAGAAGGTTCTAAGTACTTAAGATGTTAGTAGAGGGTTTTGGCAGATACAACTTAATGAAGAGAGCTCTAAACTGACTACTTTCGACACTCCAACACATGGTAGAATGTGATTTACCAGATTATCCTATGGACTTGCATGTGCACCAGAGATTTTCCATAGCACTTTTAGTGGCTTGTTTAATGATGTTCCTAGGGTTTTAGTCTACATGGAAGATATAATTGTCTATGGGAAATGTTTGCAGGACCGCAATGAGACCCCTGCTAAAGTTCTTTAATTGGGCAAGTGAAATGAATGTCGATTTTAACAAGGAGAAATATAAATTTTTGGTAACCAAAATGAAATACATAGGCCCCATAATCAGTGTGGATAGTATTAAGGTTGATAATGTCAAAGCTGTACAGGTATATCCTGCACTAACTAACCGAAAGGAGTTGCTTAGGTTCCTAGGCATGTTAAATTATGTGGGCAAATTCATCCCAATGCTATCTCAACATACAGCTTAACTCAGATAACTATGTAAGTTGGAATCTCATTGGACATGGACGGAAGAATGACAGAACAGTTTTCAAAATTTAAAAAACATGCTGTTTAGGTGCTGTCTTAATGCAGTCTATAGGACCATTAGCATATGTGTCAAAGACACTTGGTCCCGCTCAACATAATTATGCTCAAATAGAGAAGGATCTCATCACAGTTTTTTTATGACTGTGAGAGATTTCACTAATTTATTTTAGGGAATAAAGTTGTAGTTGAAATGGATCACAAACCATTACAGACCATATTTGCTAAACCATTAGATTAGTGTCCTGTATGCCTTCAGTGAATGAGAATCAATCTACAGAACTATGACATCTAACTCCAGTACACACCGGGTAAGGAACTTGTAATAGCTGATGCGTTGTCATGGGCTGGCTTATAGGATAAGAATAGTGATTAAATGGAACAGGAGATCGCCTCTCAAGAAGGTCTTGTAATACATTACATTCAGGCATCACACAATATGTTGGAAATAATTAAATACCACACCTTAAGGGATGCTTCCCTATGTCAGTTAAAAGACTTAATTCTTGGAGGATGGCCTGATAGGAACACAGAAGTACCAGAGGCAGTTAGACCCTTTCGGTCATATAGGCAGGATCTGGTGGTCCACAATGACTTGATTTACCAAGGGTAAACGAGTTGTCATACCGAAACTCATGGGGAAATATATACTCCAGCGCATCCATTATATTCATATAGGAATTCAAAAATGTAAACTGAGAGCTAGGGAGTGTGTGTTTTGGTCACTTCTAATGAAGGAATTAACTGATGTGGTCAACAACTGTTCAGCTTAGTAGGGCAACTCAAAAATCAAAGGTAAAGAAACACATGTAAACAAAGAAGTTCCAGAATGCCCATGGCAAATAGTGGCAGCAGATTTAATGCATTTTAAAGGGGAGGACTACCTACTAATGGTAGATTCTTATTCAAAATATCCATAACTCAGTCTCCTACATAACTTTAGAAGTTCTCATACCATTTCCTGTTTGAAAGATGTCTTTGCAAGACTCGTATAACTGTGATTTTGTATGCAGATAATGGACCACAATTTAACTCGGTAGAATTCCGAAAGTTTGTCACTGAATGGAATTTCCGGTATAAAACCTCTAACCCTACATATCCTCAGTCAAACGGATTCATAGAACGTCATGTTAAGACTATAAAGAAAATAATGAAATTAGACTTGCTGTGTTAGAGTATCAAAATACTCCAATAGATAATAATTTACCTGCACCAGCTCAGTTACTTTTTAGCAGCCGCTTGTGAGGTCTAATGCCGCATACAGCTGAATTGCTACATCCTGCAATACAGCAGGACATTACAGACCATTTGAAGGCAAGGCAATTAAAGCAATAAATATGTTATGATAACGGTGCAAAAGATTTCAAGCAGTTGGGAAATGGTGAAAAGGTACAGGTAAGAAAAGGAAATAGTTGGCATAGGGGACAAATCATAAAGGTACTGGATAGACCTAGATCATACAGGGCTCAGGTTGAGAATGGCTACATTGTTGAAAGGAACAAGAAACACTTATTACTGATAGTCAAAGTGCAGAACCAGAAGGAATTGGACAGGAGCACTTTTACGTAGGGAACAGTTTACTCCTGGTTCCGTGAGAAACAGAAGAGATAGCGAAGGGATTTACTTTGATTTTAGGGTATTTAGTAGGTTAAATGAACAGACTGGTGGATTGACGGAACAGTCAAATGAGAATCCAACGATTAGAATGAGGTCAGGAAGAGCTGTTGCTCGGCCAAGCTATTTTATGGATTTTCTATATTATGTGTAATGTGTGTCAATGACATAAGTATAGGTTGTGAAGGCCTAATGAAAGTATGCCTATCAGAAAAGTTATGGCCATGGAAGTGTGCAACTTCAGAGTGAGTTTTATAACCAGTAACTGGCAGTTCATTAGAACTATTGTATATTTTGAAAGGGAGATGTTGTATATGTCTTTATCATACTGTAAGTACCGACTTATATTTGAGGGGTATTTGTGTCCCTTTGTGTGATTCATACCTATGAAAAGAAGTAGCGAGGAGAAATGGGCTTTTTTTTTTACAGAATAAAGATGGTGGTCGGGTTGATTGTAATCCTGATAGTCTGGACACAACACTTGCCTTAACTGCACCACCAAAAATTAGGCAAATAAATTAAATAAATAGTTTCCTATAATTAATTCCTTTCCTTTCTTTTTGTTTATAGCAGGAAAAAAAATCACTCAGTACAACTGTCAGGATGCGGCAGAAATACAAAAATATGTTGGAAAAGAAGTGTGTGATTTGTGAAGGGGCTGGGGGGGGGGGGGGGGGGGCAAAATTTTAAATTATTTCTCCTCTTTATACTAAACCTTTCACTCTTAATACCAAAATAGCTATAAAATTTCAACCTACATAGTTATTTTTTACTATAAGGAACTTTTTAAATATTCCCTTTAACATGAACTCATACAAGAGATATTTACAAAATTATGCTAGAGAAACTCTATAAGAAATTTGCATTAAATTACATGAGCTATTTTAAAACTTAACTTGTGCAAATCTATCTATTATCAGATCCTCCCACAGTTACTACTAAGGACCTCCCCAATATGAGCCTCTCATTTATCCTCTTGCCACCTTGTAGAAATTACTATTTATTTGGTCAGCACTGCAGCTCTATGACAAACTCAAAACATAAGGAAAATAAGAACATTACGGCCTTTATTTTAAATTAAAATGGTAAACATTACCAATTTTACTAGCATAATAAATTGAAAGACATGCTGAAACACTATTTAACTTTCATGAAAAAGGAGGCCTCCTTACAATATATAGATATTTATTGTCTGAATATACTCATTTAAATGCCAGGACATTAATCTTTTAGAAAGTACAAAAATATTTTATAAAGCAGGAATGAACATTCTTTTGATGATGGATGTTCTTGCAGAATCTTAATTTTGGAACAAACTCTTCTTATTAATGTTTGAAATTAATTTTAAAAGTTGAAAGATCGCAAAATGTGAGTCCAATCAAAGTGAAGATGAGCGGAGATGTCCGACGGAGACAGGAAAACATAAGTTGCCATGGCCGTTCCTTGATGAACATGGCGAGAGTCACGAGTACCCCATCACAACTATAGGGTTGGATTGCGAACGAATCTGCAGTCTTCCCCAAACTACTGCTCCGTTTGGTGGCACCAGTGACTGTTATTCTGCTAGCGGTGACTGTGAGCAGTGATATTGCAATTCTGCAATTGATGATATTGCAACCTCTGGAAAGGTTGGAAACATGTTTTTAAAAAATAACAGCTACCGTGAAACTGGGTCAGGAAAACAGTAGAACACACCTACCCATAACGCAGGTAGAAAATACTCGAATGTAGCCTTGCGGCACTAAACTATGTTGGTTGCACAGACTAATCTACATGATAAAGGGTTAATATAAATGCAACAAAATTACATCCTGTTCACAAGTGCAGCCTTTAAGTAGCATGCCATAACAAAAGATGTTCTCAGCTAGCCGGTAGGATGAAGAATGCCCAGTCGATACGCAGTGAGCACTCAAATAAGCACGTGGCTAAGCTGTGGGCGCTTGCCACTAGATGGCATAAGCTTACCCAAATGGCATTTTTGAGACTTTAGTTTTTGGTAAATAAGTGAAAAAAAGATGATAAGTGGTGAAAATTTAGCGACATTGAAGGACATTTCACAAAAAACACGTTGCCGGAAGTGGTTGTAGAGCAAAAAATATGTGGCATGTTATATTACACATCCTGTACGAAACTGCATGTACAGTTAAACTGCCCAGAAATGCGTTGACAACTTGGATGAAGTGTATTTTCTAAGGAAACAAGGCCGGAAAAATGTGAATGTAATAAGTTACAATGAATCGAATTCACAGAGATAATCATCTCTCAAAATCAATTAAATCTAATTGAAATAAAATAATATCCCCAAGTGAAATTAAATTAAAATAATGAATTTGTTAAACATAAAATATAAATATAGAAAAAATTATTACAACTTTTTTTTTTAAACAGTACAACAATTGTACAGTAATGATTGGCCAGTTCATAAAGACGTCACATCATCGACTGTTGTCTTCAATAGAGGGGAGGGAGGGGGGCAGGGCAGTCCTGATGAGTGAGCAAATGCACTCACACTTGGCCCAGAGTGCATAAGGTTTCAACCTGGGCTGCAGAGTGCTGAGCTGCCCCATACACTAGCCGATCACACCAGGTATGTCGATCATGTGTTGTTTTCTTTCATATGCAACAAAACCTTACTTCCTGTGAATATTCCATGTCCTTCAGTAAACAAAGTAGAGTACTGTGTTAAGATAATATTCACTGAATTGTGGTCTCCTGAAGAAATACTGATGTTATTGACGACTGGTCATGGTAAAGCCAACACATCATTCCAATCCCTGCCAAGTAGTGGAGGACCACTCTTTGGCACTATAAATAAATTTAACTCCTGCATTAGTACTTTAATCATACCACAATGAGGTTTAACATCATTAGTGTAGAACTTAAGAAAAACCGTAGTCTGTGTCAAATAGTAGCTTGTAAAACAGTTTCTGTATATCCTCATGGACATACCCCACCCACTAAAACAGGCAGAACCCATGGTTGAGGTGTCTTAGCTGCTTACAGTAGTTGCATTTGTATTAATGAAACCTGCTTGCTATCCCACACAAAATGGCCAGAGTTACTGCAACACACAAAAACCAACTGATTGAAACTTTTCTACAGAGGTGCTGTCATTGTGTTAACACACTCGTCTTTGACAGATTTGGAGTGTATTGGAGGTAGACTATCGACCCTTTAGCCCCCATGAATGCAAAGATGCATTGCCGGCAGCTGCCTCGTATGATAGTGCTAGACTAACCACCTTTTCAAATGCTGACTCTAGATAAAGACTTTGTGTGATGTTGTTGTCTCTCATTCTTATAATGAACTGGTCTCGTGTTGCCACGTCTAGGAAATTTCCAAAATTGCACAAGTTTGTTAGCTTACATAAGTTTCCACAAAGTCAGACACTCTTTCATGGTCCTGATGCACCCTCTTGTGGAAATTATGATGCTCCGTTATAATGGCCCAGGAGAATAAATGGTGAGATAGCAAATCCACCAACCCATTGTATTCATCTTCAAAATGTTTTTGGTTCACTAAAATTGCACAATATCTCGTAGGTTTCTTTCTCATTGATGAGATAAGTATAGCATAACATTTTGCTTAATCCTTGACTTTGCCCTCCTCGTAGTTCGCAATAAACAGTTACTCTGGTCGTTCAAAATATGAGTACTATGTGTCTTCTTCCAGCATGAATTTTTCAATCTTGAACCCAAATATTTTTGACATATAAAAAAGGGGAAACACCTTTCTAATTAACAGAACAAACACACAAATCCCGTTCTTGTTGCCAATGTTATATTCATTATTAACTGTTTCACTTTGCTTACACAATCACTATTCTAGAGTTCATAACAAGGCCTCCATGTTCCAACTGCCTGCTGCAGGGCCACCAAGCTTCTGATGCATAATGTACCAAATTGACATAATTGACCATAGTGTGCAAATAAGAAGAATAAAAGAAGTAAGCTTATTTTAATTCAAAGTGGTTTGTAGGCAATACTATGTATGTGTATATGAAGATAAATGTTGAAAGCTTTCTCAGATAGTTTTATCATCAATGTCACTTCTTTAATGCAGCCATAATGCTTGAACCATCTATAATATATTCTAGAGTAAGTTGCAGAAGAATTAATTTTCTTTACACAAAATGTTGGGGCTCTTTATTTTGTAGCTGTGTAACCATGAAATGATGTTTTTCTATAAACATACAGTACCTCATCGTAAATCATCAAAATAACTTTCTAATTTCTCATCAATATTTCACAGGTCGTGTGATCAGACCTGTGATTTTTAAGCAAATGCATATTAAATTTCTTTAAGGAGGAGAGGAAAACAATTACATATGTTTATGTTTATCATAATGTTAAATTATTACATGTTTATAATAGTATCAAATCAGGACTTTTGAAAGCATTTCGTAGTACATAAAATAACAAAAAGGGCATTTAATGCATATTTTCGACATTTCTGTCTGAAAGTGCCTAAAATACTTTTTTTTTACATATTTTGATTGCTTACTGGAGCATTTTATTCAACAAAGGTATAACTAATATTTTTTATTTCTTGTATGTTAACTCTTTGGTGTAAATTTTATCAGTTAATGCAAAGACTATATGGTAAGTTAGGAAGCATTACAAATTTTTTTTGTAAAAGTTACCAAATGAACATTTAAATTTTTTAAAATAAAAACTTGCAGGATTTTTGTACCTGAAAAGTCTATGCTGTGCTGTTAGTTTGTTTTACATAATATTATAGTTGACTTTATGAAAATATATGTATAGTACTAAAACAAGTACTACGGCTTGTGGTAAATTCATTACGTTGTACACCACATGAAATCAGTATGAAATGTTTCCCTGATTCATACTAGGAATATGCTCTAATTACAGATCTTAGTGTAGTAGAAACTGCAGCTGGGAAAATGCCATTCCATCAGTCTCTCACTCTGGCGACCTAACACTCCAACCCTCCATGCTCTTCTTCCAACGCAGCAGTACAGAGTGCTGGAAGCAGGCTCTTGCTTGTTCATATAACCCACCAACCCACTGTCCAATGCATGTGCTGTGTTTCATGTTTAAATCCCATCCACTACAGATATGTGAGCAGTTAACCAGCAAAGCTGGAATGTGTGGGGAGTTATCGTTAACCCATCACGTAGGAACATTCTGGATCATATCATTATCAATGGATAAAATGGTTTACATGGTGGTGTTAAATATTGAGTGATTTTCTTGTCATTATTGTAATAAGTAAATGTTAAGGTCTTGTGTGTAAATGTGTCAGCATTCTTTGTTAAACATTTTCTAAATGTATTTTTATTTTATGTATACAGGTTAAAAGAAAAAATATTAATCTGAAACCAGAAGAAATAACACAACTTGCTGATGCCATTAATCTAAGAATTTCTTCGCTCACTGATATTGATGCAATTCTTGCTGAAACTGCTGATAATCTAACACTGGCAAATTCTTTAAAAGCTAAGGCTGATGCAACAAAGTAAGTAACCATTCAGTGGAAATTGTATCTAATAGTTGATTATTAGAATGTATTTAAATCATGTTTTCATAGTCCATTCACAGTTACTTCGCGTACTTTTCTGAAGCCCAGCTTAAGTTCCACTTTTGGTTACCAGTTACATATCCTTCTGCTACATATATATATATATATATATATATATATATATTATATATATATATATATTATATATATATTATATATATATATATATATATATATATATATATATATATATAAACACTGCCATGTGACATGTACATTTCAACCGTCAAATGCTTTGTTTACTGTTTTCAACTGTTCAAAGAATTCTGTCATATTTCGAAAAATATTTCATACAAATGTTCACAATTTATGCTAATAACCATATTTAGGTCAGCTTTATGAGTTTTTAACAGTGTCTATATTGACGATAGTTCTTACGGTTATTATTTTACATTGTTAACATTTGTTATATATTACATAACACATTACATGTAATACACGTTAATATTTTGCAGTGACTGTGTTTAACCCTGTTACAATGTAGGGGAGGGGGAAGAACTGTAACATTCAACCTCTTGTTATTGATGTGTATTGGGTTATTTGGTTAAAAGGATGGCCTCAGTTGGAATAAATATTAAAATGAAGAAACCTGTCCAATGAAAAGACAGTAAATTCAACCACACAACTCATGTCGTTTATTTTTTGTATGTAGCAGTGACAAACTTAAAAAATAGTGTTGAACACGCACACAAATAGGATTACCATAACTTTTATTCCACTCATATTTATTTGCATAGGTACTTAGTTTTATTAGGTTTATTTAATTATTTATTTAAATTTTTGGCTGGACTTAATATTTTGTTGGAATTGTCGGAAACATTCAAATCACAGAAACATAATCACGTACAACAATTGTGTTTCGAACACCTAGGGCAAAGTTACAAAGTTGTGATAAATAAACAGACATGATTTTATAATAATTAATTTTGTCATGAAAACAGTTCATGGTTAAAGTGTATAAATTTAGTATGTCCATTATTTGCAGTCACACACACAGGTCCAGCGTAACATAAAGGCAACAACTCTGACATGCAGCGGTCATGACACACGTTACAGCATACTCATTCCTGCCTTGGAAACACAGATTTATTGCATTGTAACTTGCCTAGGTATGTTTAAAAACACAATATGTACAAACTTGATGCTGTAATTGTAAGCATTTTTAGCATTTTGGGAAGAAAAATTAACACTTTGTTCCACCACATGCAACACACAATGTCATGTTGCCAGTCACCACATCTGCCAACTTTGGATTTGTAACCATCCTGCCATCACTTTTAAATATATTATGATACGTATTCAAAAATTTAAGTCTCACTTCAGTTTTAATTTATAAATTCAAAAATCATTATTTTTGCTGTAGTAAGTATGAAATATGCTGAAATGGAAAACATGTATAATTTTCTTCTACTTGTAATGCTGGCAAACTTTACAAGAGAGAAAGATAGCAACAATCTCTGCTCCATGTATTCAAGTTCCTTAACTGTAACTGTAACAAAGAAATATGTTTCCATCAGTGCTACCCTAAAACTTAAATATTTCAAAGGCAATGTTTAATTTACAAATAACATACCAAAAATCTAGGTTAAAACAATATTTTAACTGTGAACTATTTCTTACTAGCCATTGCCAACACATCACTGCTCTCACTGGTTTGAATTTGTTTTGAATACAAAATAAATATAACAAGTTATAAAAGTTATTAAGTTAAAGTTTAATTTATTCAAGAATACAATTCTTTAAAGTTAATCACTGTGATATATATTTTTGGTGTACAAGTTATTTAAAAAACTGGTTGACATGTTTCTCCTATGGTGATTTTTCAAAGGTTTGTTTCAAAACCTCTGAAGAAACAATGAATGGACTAGATTTTTTGTATTTGTCATTGCTGAGCTTTCATGAGCCTGGATTAATCTTGTGATTTGTATTTTGTAATGCATTGCTTGTTTCTGCAGGAATGATGCTGAAGGAATATTAAATACAACACATCATGTAGTAATTGCTTTGGATGAAGCTAAAGGTGCCCAAGAGAAAGCAGACGAGGCAATTCTAAAAGCTAAGGGTGACATAGAAACAGCAAGACGGGATCTGACTTCAGTATGTTGTAGTACATATTTCTGCCAACATTTCTGTCAATTTAATAAGTTAGGAAGTAATAAGTTAATTTCATGTTTATGTGTTCTAGTGAAATAATTTCTTTTCCATGTTAGTTCTAATCAAATTTGTTTTAGTAAAGTGTAGTAATTAGTTCTTGAATCTGAAAATAAGTGCAAGTATGCATATTTATAGGGAAATCATTGAAGCACCAACTTTTAGGTAAAGTTACCAAAATTTTCCAAGTAAAACAAACATACTTTTGATAGGAGTCAGTATTCAAAACTATGTGGCATAAGAAACAAGAAGTTAACAATATGACTAATGAACCAACTTTTCTCTATATAGCTGCCAATAGTTTTGATGAAGTTCTTAAAAGATTATATGGTAGAAGATCTTGATGTCTCATTGACATCAATATCATTAGAAATAGAAGGCGTTATCTTCTGATGTAATCAGTGTAATGTTTTGGTTGTTAAGGTTTACTAACCTAAAGTATTTACATGGTGGTCATTTTATAAATAAGTGTTTGAGCCCCTTAAAATATATATTAATGGTTTTCACATACCATAGTACTGCTTGTATGCAAAATTTGGTAGGAATTGGTGTTTACCAAGGTATTACATATATTTTTTTTTTTTCATTTGCCACTATCTTAAAAAATTTGCACACAGAAGAGTCTTTATGTAGACTCATTTAATGATTGTAATAGATATTGCCAGCATACAAAATGAAATAGGATAATTAGTTTGTATGTACAGCATGTTAAGTTAAAATGTTTATGTGCCTATCATTCTGAAAATAAGTACCTGACAAACGTAAAACATACCCATTCACACCACCTGCCATAGTATGCTTCTTTGCCAAATTTGGTAGGAATTGGTTAATTTTTTTTTCAATATATGACATAAAAACTTTATTTCTTCATATGGCACTATCTGATAAAGTGATGGACTTAGGCTCTTATAGACACATTTGATGGTTCTAATAGATGCTGTCAGTATACAAAGTTAACTTTAAATTGGTTACATGGTTTGGTAGATTTAGCATACTAGGCTTAAATATTTATGTGACCACCATTTTGAAAATAAGCATCTAGCCCCTTTAAACACATAAATTTACATGGCCTATCGCAGTAGTATTTGATTGCCAAATTCGGTAGGAATTGGTAGTTTGTTTCCCGAGAGAGATATGATATAAAACTTTGGTTTCTTCACATGTGGTGCTATCTTACAAAATGACAGATAAAAGTGTATGTGTAGGCATATCTGATTCCGATTTGGTCGCTCCAACCCAAGTAGTTCCTGTAATATTTAAATTTTCGCATTTCAAAATTTGATTTTCATCACTGTATACCTCCCTTAAAATTCACCACATAATAGTGTTATTAATGTATACCTCACATTATTTTCCACAAGGAATCGTCTCCTGGAGTTTGGCCCATGAATTCTGGTCCACATTGTACATTGCTTAGTTCATGTATTGAAATTGTATGACAAGGTAACTTACATTTTCCCAGTAAAAGAACACACATACTTGCCAAATAATCAAAATTTTTCTTTAATCGGTCAAAGTAAAAAGATCACATCTATAGAGTTACTAGTGGATTAGGATAATGTAATTTGTACTGTGAGGAAAAATCCAGCTACATTCTCTCTCTGTATAAAGAGATATTATGACTTCTAAGACATGAAAGCAGCAGCTGATCCTTGTTCCTGAAAACACCTAAACCTCAATTACAGCTGAATGAGGCACGTGTGGTACAAGTAGTAAACGGAGAGTGCGCACACTCAAAATCAAAAACACATATTACGGACCATGGACTATACACATTGTACAATGTTGAGAACCACTTGCACCTCTTTTGAAGATTCCTGCATTGTACCACCACAACCCAGGAATTAAGCCTGCTAAAGCCAAAGATCTCACCAAACTAATGGACTGCTCGGAAATCTGTGTCAACGGAATATTCTTTGAATATATTGTTTCTGGAGGACCAGGAAATGGTAGCAGCAACAACAGAGACAGTAAATTTGAGGTTGATGATGGCGACTATAGCAGTGGTTGCGATGAGTGAGCTATTTATGATGCTGACACATGGTTCATGCAACAGCATCAGTTCCTTGACTTATTCTAACTGAACCTAACAACCTTACAAACCATGAATGCCATGTGCGGTGTTCCAGTTAGTGAATGCGTAACTTTATGTGCATAAGAAATTTATCCAGTCTTATTTGAAATAATATATGCCAATGTTTTCAGTCCCAACTAATATAAATATTCCATCAGTTTATGTATGTTAAATGCCACATGCTACATTCGTTTTCCAAAAATAATTACTTATGTGAAAGATGTAAGTACTCTCAATACTATCTCATTTTAAGTTTATATGTTAGTACTTGAAATGCAAAGAACATCAACTTTGATTTTCACTTCTTTCTGAAGTTATTGTAGTTTCTGCTAAAGTATTTAGTATTCTTTACAAGAAATAATTATCTTGTTGTGAACAATAAGAAGCACCAAATCATTTGGGCTTTCTTTAACAAAGATACCTACATGTTTATATGCAGTAGTGTAGTAAAAAGTATGGATGGGCTGATGCCACATTTTGCCTATGCCAACAATACCGATTCTCAGCTGCCAATGCCGCAGATTGCAGCGATGCCAATATCAGTTTTGATGAGGGCAATCATAATTCCCAATATTTGGAAATACTTTTTGTTACTTAAATTTATGTTTTCATTTTGTGAACACTTTAAGCAATTTGTATTAGGTGTGTACAGCATAGAAAGGCAATAGAACACTACTGTTAGTAATAAATTATATGATAGACAATTTAACTGGTAAAATAAGTGACTTAACTGTCAAGCAAAAACTGTTACCAGACAATACAGCATTCATTACAAGCTGAGTTCATTAAAGACATGGATTTTATATCTGAGAAATATGATACATAACCTCAAAATGCATGATTATTTAAACCAACAGCCTAAAGATGTCATTGGAAATAACTTATTGAAATAAATTTAATATTAAATATTCACTTGAAATGGAGCAAAACCTAAGCCATGCAAAATATTGGTGTAAAATTTAGGTGCATAAATATGAAAGTAGACCCAAAATTAGCAAAAAAAAGTTTTAATTTTTGCATTAAACTTGTTGATTTTCAACATCTAACTTAAAATTAAATTTTTTTTGACAAACACTAAAAACAAATATCAATCTTATACAGTTCTCAATTATTTTTCTCTGTCCCTTAGGAAATAATTATATACTTGCTGTATTATGTAAATGCATCTTGCAAATAATTATAACTTAACCCTAGACATGTTACACAAGTTGTGGAAAACAGAAATGTTGTTCAACATAGGTCTAAAAACCAAATAACAAAGAAAAAAATTAAATCTACTAGGTTCGATTCTGCTATTTGAGGTTAGGTTCAATGCAGCTTGTATATTCACGACTATTACACTGAAAAGCAATATATTTACCGCCGTGGAAAACGTGCATGGAATGTTATGCTATACTCAGACTCAGCTTGAAATTTTTTTCTAGCCAGTTTCTCATGCTGAGATTGTCAGCTTTTTCCAGAGGAATGCTGGATGCTACCATTATTTCCACAAAATCACACAAGGATTTTTGTATGTTTTTCTGCAAACTGGTTACATTTTGAAGCGATTCACCGATAGAAACTTGTTTCCTAGATGATTTAGATTGACAATCTTTGTTTTGTTTGTGTGTTTCTTTGGACACGTGTTTCGTGAATGTGTTTTTAAGCATCCAGTCCACGTGCACATTGCAAAACCTACACGTCATTATTTCATGTTTTCTATCAAAAATGTAAAATCCATTACCTTTATACTCCCTCTCACGATTTTCAATTGACAAAAACTTCGGCATTTTGTGGGCTTTAGGCAACGCACAATTTAATTTCAATTTCAAAACAATAACATGTATAAATTGCAGTTGCAAATGCAATGCCCGAAGATTACACGAGATGTATTTTGTTCTTGCGAGAAAACGTGTACAAATTGCTCGTGCTGCTCTCTTTCGGTTCACGATCGATCCAAATAACTATCTATATATGTTGTATATACACTTATTTGTCAAATTTACTGCCCTCTTTTAGATATTTCAGAAAATAATGTGCACTGTCTATTAAGGTTGCTATAGATTCTAACAGTATTCGATAGTGAGGCGACATCTCGCATGTGATGTAAACAAATGGGAATATATGTTTTTTCAGGTAAAACTTCATATTTTGAAATCAGATAGTGAAAATTCGCATAAAATGCTTAAAAATGGCACATTTCATCGTTTTTCGCACTTCACCATTTTTCGGGGATCCTAAGTTGGTTGTTTTGCATTCACATAGTGTCCAAAAACTAATGATGCACACAATCTTTGGCGAATGTACCAACATGAACTACAGTAAAATGTAAATAACGGGAACAAATTATCGGAAAACAATTGTTCCGAATATGTTTTGTGTTTTGGACAGGACATCTGATTGACGAATGCGGTAAATTAATGCTTTACGAGCTGTACCAAGCCAGTGTATTTAACATTGTGTTAAATAAATTAGTACTGCTAAATAGTGAATAATAATCAGCAAATAATGTTCAGATGCCGCCGATGCCGATGGTCGTGGTATCAGCCGGTTAATTGGTATCGGTTTCGTCATTGGCCCATCTCTAGTAAAAAGTATCAAAAAAAGTTTTTGTTTTAAATTGTTTGGTAACAATTCAAATAGTACTAGATTAAAATTTAGGTTTCTTGTAAGTTTCTTTTCTGATGAACATGGCTTTTACACCTCCACAACTACTGCCTCAGCGCAGTGTACTAGGAATGCACCCTACCTGTACAACGTATGAGGCAGCGCCGGAGTCAGGTGACAGTCCCACGTTAATGTCCTCAAGAGGCAACTTTTGAGGGCATACTGATTCGGGCCAACCACTATCATCAAACATCCCTCTAGTAAAGTTGCCACTGGGGAAATGAATGCAGCAAGGAGGCCACAACAGCTCCAAAGTTCCAGAATGAAAGAGCAGGGGGGAACATGAGATCTCAGAGTGAGAAAACCCACAGACCAGCGGCATCGTCCAGTATAATTCCCACACATCCCACACATGCTAAAATCTGGGAGTGATCCGGCCGGTGATTAAACACAGTTCACCTTGGTGGGAGGCGAGTAGGCTAACTGCTTAGCCACTACGGCTCCTACATTTTGGAGAAGGGTATCCTTTTCTGTAAATCTTGTGATGGTCAAAAATTCCTTGTGGCCCATGGTCTTTGAATACTTCCATTTGTTACATTTGGGAGGTCATATAAGCTCATTTAACACCATTCAGGCTCTGCATAGTAAATTTATTTGAAAAGGAATGTATTCTGACATTGCTGAAAGGGTCAAGGTATGTTAGTTGTGTGCTCTTAGTAGACGTACACAGAACACTCATTTAGGCCTCCTTGCTTCCAAAGTGGCTGAGAAGCCCATGCAGAAAATGTTCATTAATTTTGTAGGTCTATTACTTTGCAGCATATCAGGAAATCATATGTTGCGTGTGTGTATTGTTGCTTTCTCTAATTTTGTTTGGCTTATACCCTTAAGAAAACCAGATGCTAATTCCACTTTGCAAGTTCTTCAATACCATGTCTTCAAAAATGTTGACATTCCTTCTACCATTTTATCTGACAATGGACTTCATTTCATCTAGAGAATTTGGAGAACACATGTTTGGCTTATGGCATCAAACGTGTCACCTTATCACCATATTATCCTCCCTCCCATGTAATTCAATAAGAACCTCTGTTCGGCGCTAATAGCATTTCATGTAAAGGATCAATCAAGTTGGGATAGCAACTTACCCTGGTTAATTATACATGCCGTGAGTCCCATAAGACCTTACCTTTTAAGGTCATATTCACTTTCAAGCTGAATAATCTACTCTGTAATTAGTGATCTCTAAACGATCTTCCAAACAAGATTAAAAATTCCCCTGATGCTTGGGCAGCAACACTCAAAAATCTTAAAAGGCCACACGTAAGAATTTGTGTGTAATGCAAACAGGACTGACAAATCCTGTTGCACCCCGTCAGTCAAGCTGTCAACAAGAAAAAGGTGAAACTACCATATTGTTGTACTGGTCCTTACCGGGTATAGCTTTTTTTTAAGTCTGTCACAGCTGGTTTGGCTGACCCAAAAATGGCTGCTTATTTCAGTACAGCCGTGATTTTCATCTGAAAAAAAAATTTCCCCTCAGTATCCTGACTAATTATGATGCTTCAGAACCTTACTATATCATTTTTTTGTGTTGGTTGGCCAACCACTTTTTGTTTGTGGTCCTAACTAGTCTCCCCAGTGACATGTTCACCCAAAGATTGTTGCCTCAGAAAAACCTGCGATACGAGTTTAAGTTTAATTGTCATGTTTGTTTTGATTTGATTCATAGTAACCTAGTTATTAGTTCAAAGGTGTAATTTTTTTTTTTTTTGCTGTTTTCCGTGATAGGGTTTCCATTATCTATTGGGAAATTTTGGGTAAATATTTTTCAACATTAATATAATATGTCAGACAAAATAACATAGTTTAGTTTTGTGTGTTACATTTTGGTCTCTTCTTAAATCTTAGAGTATTAATACTATCTAAAACATCTCATTCATTGCTTTCTTAAGGTACCTTTGTTTGTCCGTTTTAGACAGCTAATTGTATGTGTGGATTTCCTTTATGACCTTTCTGGACTTTCATCATGTTCGTGGTTTTGCTTAGTCTCTGTGCTGTTGCTGTATGGAACCTTGTATCATCGCTATAGGCCTGTGTGAATATCCGAATTTTCGAATACTGTTTCTAATAATTGAATATTCCTATTCAGTTTGATGTTAAATATAAAAACTTCAAAATTTTGAATATTCAGTATTTCTCGAATTGTGAATGTTGATATTTATATAGAGTAGTTTCGGATGCAAAAGAACATCACTTATTCAGTTTTGATTGATTAGGATAGCCATTAGTTATACATAGTAAAGAAATATACATGCAACATTCATAGTGAATGGCAGAATGGCTGAAGTACAATTAGTGGGACAATCTGGGATTTGGAAATATTTCGACAAATCGGACACAAGTGATCAAGAATCATTTTGCAAACTGTGCAAAAACAATTGAAAATTCTGACTGGTAACTTTTTGTAGTGTATTTCCAGTATTTATAGCGTTTACAGCCTATTTTTATGAAATATCCAATAAAGTTTCGCAGTACAAAACACTTCTTTCATAAAGAATACAATGCTGTCTTCTATGTTGAAATTGCTTTGTCAATTTCATTTTCATATGTGGGGTTAAATTTGATACACAATGTGACCAACTTACACAGTATGTTTGCAAAATATTGTATCAGGTAACGAATTGCTGTGGGATGTATGTTATGTTGGCAATATTGATGACTATAGAAAAAAATAAAATAGTACTTTAGTCCCGGTAAACTGTGCTCATATTTATCATGTTTATTCGAGTACCCTATTGGTGTTGTCAAAAAATTTTATCGCTTGTAAATTATTCTTGTATGTCCTTTCATTAAGCATAATTGGAGCAGGTTAGTTTTAGTAGTTTTCTTGAGTGAAATTTAATATTATCAACATGAGTTTTACCACAATGGCTTGTTCCGCCATTTTCCAACTGCAGTGCCATCCGCCATGAAGCTACATACAAGTTTTTACTTTTCAAAGATTTAGGTTTGTTGGTTTCAGGAAATGGACAAAGTGTTTATTTTACTGAATGATTATGAAAATAAATTATTTTACATCAGTGATGGACAAACATTATTGTAATGAAGTGTTAGTGCAAGTATTTCCAAATAAAAACACATGTTCAAGAGGTTGCGAATTACAAACAGTAAGTTAACGTGTTTTGTAAATAATGTAATTCGAAACAGTTACTATATTTTTTTTAATGCACATGCCCTAAAAAGGCAACACTTTCAACTCTTTTGTCTTATAAACATAATATTTGTTTACTATGCATGTGTTGTACATCTAACGAGTGTAATGCTAACTTCTGTAAAAGTGTGTTTATTGCTGCATCTGTACAAATGTATATATTGTGTTATGTTATTGAAATTTTCCACTGCTACATCATTACAAAATGCAATTCAAAATGACACACTCATAAAAACCACAAAACAATGCCGTCTCGTGAAAGACTTTAGACTAAAGGCAGTCTCACAAAAAATGTTAAACTAAAGGTCCACCCCCTCCCCCCCTAGTGCATATTTCTGACTAAATAAAATAAAGGGAGCCCCAGCAACAAAAATAGAATAATGTTGGAATGTCAACCTAGCTTTAATATCCTACGTTGATGACTGGTTGGACGTTAGCTGAAGTCTGTTATTCTGTGCCATAGTTTTGTTGTCAAATTAATTGTGTACTGCAATTTTAATTCATATATATATATATAATATATATATATATATATATATATATATATATATATATATATATATATATATATATATATATATATATATATATATATATATATATATATATGGGCCTATTGTGGATCTAATTATTCAAATTCAATATACGTATTCGGGAATATTTTGGTATTAGAATTCAATTTGAAATGAAAAATTGACATTCACACAGGCCTAATCTTCAGTCACTGTAACTAATCTTAATTCAGGTGAGGCCACAGTGGCTGAACGGTTAGCCTGCTCGCCTCCCACCATGACGATCTGGATTCAATCCCCTCCCGGGTCACTCCGGATTTTTTCCTGTGGGAATTGTGCCAAATGATGCCATTGGTTGGCGAGTTTTCTCTGGGATCTCCCATTTCCTCCGTACTTTCATTCGGGCACTGCTCTATACTCACCTCACTCACCCTCATCGGCTCTAAAGACCTTGATGTTTCGATGTTAAGAGCCGTCCAAATCTCTTCACTCACTTAATTCTGGTCTGGTGTTTGAGAAAGATGAAGATACTGTATTCTCTGACAGCTATTATTCAATAGTACTGAATTTTGATCTGAGATATTTTCATCAAGAATTGTTTCATTATTGGATATGACGAAAACTGTGATTACTGTACACGATAACCATTTTGAAACAGACAGTCAAATAGTTCTGTTGATCAAAAGTTTTGATTTTCTCTAACATGACGTAAGGAAAATCTGGTGGCTTTCAAGACAGAAACATTGCTTACTTAACGCCTTACCTCATTGCTACCCTAATCTTAACGAGAAAAAAAAGCAATTTTTTATTTTAATGGTAAAATTATTAATACTGTGTTTGTAACCTTAGATAACGTTTTAGACGAGAGACAGAATTCTGTGTCTAATATGCAAGATGATATCTCCACTGATTTAGCCAATTATGTTATTCTTCTTAAAAATCCTGACAATCAAGTTTTAAAAGCAATCAAAACCATCCAACTTTCGGCTTTACACTATTTGGAACATTACAATACTTTTTATTCTGTATTTAATCAAACCACTTATGATATCTGGGATAAAATTATGATTATTATAATCTTTAAGTTAGATTTTAATACTGTGTGGTTGCACGTTAGTGAAGTTTTGTGTTGTGCAAGATTGGAGTTGTTTTGATTGTAAACATGCTATGAAACAAGAGTTCATGGTAAATGAAGTTCCACTATTCTTTCGTTTAAATCTTGAACAAATTCCAACATTTGGTAATCTTGCTTTTGTTAAGATTGTTCCCGTGAATGTGGAAAATCCATACGTGTATTATTGTTTTAGTACCATACAAGCTTGATGCATGCCCCTCCCACGTATTTAATACAAACAATTATGACTCATCTGACTCTTGCATTCCTGCTACATCCGAGTGAGAGTCAAACGCTGCCAACTTAGTACACGGACGTTATGGATCGCCACTACCCTGGACGACGCCTCCAAACACATGGAAACTAAGGTTGCGCAAGCCAGCAAGCACGCTGCCTCTCCCCTCCCCCAGCGTTGAGAGCCTACAAACCATCAGCCACCTCGGGGCACAGCCGAGCGCCACCGAATGTGCACGAAGCCGAGGGACAGACGTAGGGTAGCTACCCCCACTGAGGCCTCGCACTAGAGGGACGTCATACCTCCCACCGCAGCCCGGTGCTGCACGTGCCCTTCGGACTATAAAAGTCAGTGTGCACCCGGGCTTGCGAGTTATTCTTTCTGATTCTTGAGCTCACTCCACCACTTTGTGTGTTTGGGCCTTCGACGAGTCACCAAGTCTTCAGCAGCCACCAGAGGCTGCTCCCATTGACAGCAACAGTCTTCGGCAGCCACCAGAGGCTGCTACCATTGCCATCACCAGAAGCTCTTCTGCAGCCAGAGGCTTCATTGGCGATGACTACCACCACTTATCAGAGGCTCTTCTTCATTGTTGATAGCCTTCAACTAACAGAAGCTCTTCTTCTATTATCACAACACCCTCCATTACTGATTCCTCCTGGAACAGTAGTCTTGCTGGTAGGGGCAACTACACTCCCTGCTACTAGATCAGAGGATCCCTTTTTTTATTAATTGTCTCGTCAAGACATCCTGCAGTATAATTAGCTACGCTAACTATATTAATTAGCCATCAAAGTCACTTACTTTCTTGTATAGCTTAGGTCCAGGTCACCTACACCTGGACAGTGTAGGTTACTTCCTTACATGCCGTCTGCTTGATCAGGAGATAGCACGTGTCACTATGTTAATTACGCAAATAATAAACTCAGCTTTGTTCCTTTAACTGAGAGTATTCATTCTAGAGAGTTCTTCACTGTGACCGCTAGGAACCGTACATGTTGTGCACTGCCAACCGAGACTGGACATTTGATTATACAATTTAGATTAGGACTGTGGATCCCCATCAGGAATCCACCAGTCTAACGCACATACACCATTATATGGCCACCTGTACTAGGACTCCAGAGATAGAACAGCAAAGACCCAACCACTAGTAACTCATCCAACCAGGGAGATACAGTATTCTTGAGTTGCATCCCTATTGGAGCACCTAAGTGCTGGCGGGGGTATTTGCTCGAGGTTTAGGCCTGGCCTCGGTTGCAACCTACACCCAGTAGTGGCAGGAAGGCGGCCCATATGACTCAACACTACTGCTTTGCCCGCTGGTGATGGGGGGCCTTCTGGAGCACTGAGCTCGAGCCGGCAGAAAACTGAAGTAGGGATTTGTCTCGTGTCCATGGTGCACAGCATCAACTTTTCAGTGGTCTATAACCTCTATGCATTTTAGAGAAAGGCACAGCTCGAAGAGAGAGGAGCAAAGGACAGCCTACATCGCCACCAAGCAGCAGTGTGTATTAGCCCCTCCTACTTTAAGTAAGCAAGCTGAACGGGACAGCGCTGCTTTAACCAGATTATTAGACAGGTCGACCTCTCCCGTATATGAGTACATTTACTTTCTGCCGCATATACGAGTTCTCCAAACATACCATCCCGTCCGTCTTGCACGGACTACTGAGGTGAGACACTGGGTTTCCAACCCCAGGTTTTGGAACCTGGAGCAGCTGTCTGGAACCTACAATACCATGTTGGCCAGCACGGTATCTTCGTCCTACAGCCCGTTGTCTGCACCTCCAGTTCCAGTCAGCAGATTCCAGATCACCATCTTCAGCTGAAGATAACCTAAGTAAGCCAGGTATCCCCGACACCTCCCGCCAGTCGATTACCTCTGTAATTAAACCCACAGTGGGAAATGTCGTAACCAAGGCGGTTATCCACAAACCCATTGCCAGACTGACTGTATAAAACTTTGTGCCTAGCCGCCAACCAACGTGCCCCGTCAAGGTAATGGCCGTTAAGCGAAAGCTGAATCAGTAAACCCCTAACGCCGCGTGTTTGGTCTAACAACTCAAAGCCACGACAAATGTGCCAGCTACCACCTAACCTGGCACACATAAAGCTGTAGTTTTGATGCTTCATTAAATGTTGTGGTAAATGTGCCATTGAAAAGTAAGGATAGTCTTTTTCAAAGTTACAGGATATATTGACTCTCTTTTGTTTTTCAGATGATGAACACATTTCTGATGTTGAATGTTTTTTAGTTTTTGATTATTAGTCTTGATGGGAACCATTTTGTTCCTCTTAATACTAAATTGTTGTTAGATTGTAAAAACATGATATTTATATATGTCCACATTTTTATGCGCATGTTTGTAATTGTGAATTAAACTTGTTTGTTGGAAAATATAATCTTGACGTTTGTGAAAAATTATTTGTGACTTTAGATGTGCCATTTTTTTTAAAACAAATCTACTTGGGCTTTTTGCCATTAATTTCCCTGTTGGTAGTTACTTGTCTGTGTAGGTCCACTGTTGAAACTCTCTCACCTTTTACCCTTTCTAACACATAGCATAGTTTGAGCACTGAGTTGGTGGAAGCATTAAAACGATAATTCTCTTTTAGAATGCAAGAGAAATTCTAAACAGTTGAAACATTACATACATACAGTACATCACAGTTTTATTTATAATAATAAAAAAAAAAATCGTATATTAAATAAGAAAAGTTATTGAAATTTAATACACTTAAACAAGCAAAAGAAATATGATTGCCTCACTCAGCTTAAGTCTCTCAGAATTACTTCAGAACAAGGCAAATGTTGTTCTACGCACTGTATTGCTTTTGATGAACTCATTGACAAGTGGTCTTAAATCCAAGTTGTCCAGCACAGCCTGATGTGCGTTAAGTAGTGCTATGATTTTTAGTCACTTTTGCCCCATTGTAGAGCGTAGATATGTCTTCAGGCGGCGAAGAGCGCTGAATGACCTTTCAGCAGAAGCTGTTGTCACTGGAACAGTGAGGAGGAGTTTTATGCATTTGTTGACTTCAGGCAAGAGGTCTCTAACAGTTCTATCTTCCTTTAAAAATTCCAGTATATGTCACGGATTGAGGTTATGGTGACTCTCTTCCATTTAGCAATATCACCAAGCATGGTTAGGTGTAAATGTAGTCTGTCTGTATCCAAATCGCAACGAAAGAACTCTCGTGTCTTTTCTTGTATTGAAGTGGTGTTGTTCACAGCAATCGCAGCAGATGCACATCCTTTCTCTTCTGATACAAGTTTCTGAAGTCCAGTACAATTGAATCTGTCTTTAACACACTAAATCATCGTATCACATACACCGACATACTTTTGTCTGAAATCTTTTGGAGTGAAGAATATGTGAGGTTCTGAAGCCTCTTTGGGATACAACATCTTCGGGGCAGCTGTGGCTCTTCTACATGGGTGTATTTTTCCTCTAAGCATTTCTGCCAGAACTGTTCATAGCCCTCACGTGTTTCTTCCTGATTGTAAATAAGGTATGATAATTTTGATTCTACCTCTATAACACCAATGTGTGGACACTGTATCTTGACATTTACTTCTTTAATAGCACTCAGGACATGGCAATAGAGGTTCGAAAAGAAAAATGTCCTGAAGTGCTACATTGTTTCAAGGTATCCAGCATACTTTGAGGCTGCATCAGAAGAATATTCTTCTGAATATGTTTCAAAAAATTCAGCAAGTCTTTCATAATTTATTAACACTTGTTGGATACTGGAGGCTCTCATTGTCCTCCGAGTGGGGCAGAGTGGACAAAAACCAATTTTTTCATCTTCTCTGATATTTTTGAAGAGTTGTACTATTTTTGGAGATTCTCTTACTGTGTTTATCAAGTCTTTAGCTAAATTCATAATGCCTCTCATACAGGGTAGGTGACACAGCCAGTCTTGAACCGCTAAGTTCTAAGTCGTGTATACCAGGGTTTCTGAGCATCTAACATCCCTGCTGCATTGTGCATTGAAGTTGAATCCACAAGAGTGGTTTATGAACTATGCTGTTTTGAGACTGCGTGTGGTATCTAAGTGTTTGGCCACAGGTTAAAAGAGCACAAGTACCTAATGCAATGAAGCATAAAAACAGTAATTGTCTTAAAAATTCGCTAAAAAATGTTTTTTTCCTAAGTTGTCTAACGCCTTTAACTGAATGAGAAACAAGATGGAAAAATTACTCTTAATAGGGATTACACAATTTTAATTTCTGGCACTGGGGAATTCGTAGGGAAATACCTTCTAAAATTTTGGTTGCACCCACGACTATACCTTACTCCATTAAAATTTAAAACTAGTCTCTTATTCTCACTTAACTTTATTTTAACAAAAAAAACACCAGCAAAGAGGATAAAATTACAAAAAAAAATTAACCAAATGGTGCATGCAGTCTTAATGCGCATCTCGCCATACATACTCCTTAATACACATCTATACAATTCCTATATAAATAATTGTATTGGATTGGCTTTTATTCCTTTACAACACTGAGCCTGGGTAAAAACTATGCCACTTAAATGCATAAAAATACATACAATATAATATGGTGAAAATTATTTAACGAATCATCCTCTACCATCTGCCTTATGACCAAAATCTAATGCTAGCGTGTTCTTAGAGTAACCAACAAAATCCATTTTATTTGCGTATTTTAACTTTGAACATACTGACGAGCCATACATATCACTCCTCGTCAACTATTTACAAAAATATGAATATCCAACACCACGAACTAGAAAGGAGACTGTACTTAAAGTTCCAGGTGCTTAGCAAAATCATATTTTCCGGGACAATCAGCCCCTTAATGAAATGTGGTACTAGTACATTGCATCGTCGCCAACACTTTCTCAAGCCGGTGTAAAGGGTCTCAAATTTACCGTCAAGAAGTATGGCATAGACATTTAAAATTTTACAAACGAACATGCAACTTTAAAACTATTCATAAAGCATGTTCGAACATATCCCCGATGCAGAAATTACATATATTAACCTTAACAGCAGCATATAACCCACTTCTTGTCAGGAGAAACTCTTAACACCATACTGGAATTTTAAGTTTTTCTAATGATGTGTTCATAATCATTAACAAGTACATTCATCGTTTTCCAGTAACCACCGACTACACAATTAAGAGTAAAAGCCTTTACTTTTTCTTTCGGTTAAATACTTAAAGTCACAAAACAGCTCCACAACATCACTCATAACGCTTTGTTCTACCTATCAATCTTAGGAACAACTCCCCTAAACGTACACGGTAAAATGCACCACCATCTGCACACAGTGTCCCTCTTGAAACAGCTTACGAGCCTCTCCCTAGCACACACGTACAGCTCATCCACAACACGATTGGAGTAACTGTGCGTGCGCGTGAACTATGTTCCTCCGGCAAAGAACACAAATGAGTAATAAATATACAAATAAAGAGTGTTTCCAATTATTGTTTTTATATTACAGAATATTTGTACCAATCCAGCTGGCAAATAACAAAATAACAAAAATCCAAGTGACGTCTCTAAGCGTCACAGTCACCCCTCCCCGCCTGCCCCCCTCACCCCCTGCGCAGCTATAACAGGGGCACGTTCAAAAGGAAAGGAGAAACCAGCCTTGAGTACCTATTTGGTTATCTGAGATATCTACCCAATAGAAAAACACCAAAATAAATACAACCAAATTAAAAAATATATCCACTCCAAAAAAAATACTTAAACCCCAAGGAAAAACAATTCACAAAAATACAGAAAGAACCTGACCAGGGACAAGGAAAGGGTAGTAGTTATATTCCACCACAATCAGGTTTCAACTGAAGGTACACACCTTTTCAGAGTAGTGACACAAGTCTTTTTTTTATAACAAAATGACTATCCGGATTTACCAACAACAGTTACAAGAGTCAAAAATGTATCTACCCTTTTGGGCTAGCAAAGACCATGATACATAGTCAAACTTTTTACTCTGTGTGACATGCATACATAACACTAGATTGCTTACTTTTATTTCACATGTTACTCTGTCTCTGTTATATTTTTGTGCAACTTTTTTCTGTGTCTTTACTAGAGATTGGTACACTTTTCCTTATAACCTCTCCAACTTTTGAGCACTCATTCGGTATCTGCCATAAATTGAGGAGGGAATGAGGTATCTCTCTAGCAAACAGCACTATGCTGGGAAACTGACATGTGCTTAAATGTACAACAGAATTTAAAGCCACGTTCAAACAAGCCAAGTTACTATCCCAACCTCCTTGCATTTTATGGTGAAAAATAGTTAACATTACTTTTATTGACTTATTTACCCTTTCTGCCAAATTAGGGCATGGATAATGACTAGTACACACATAATTAATCCCCCAAGTGAAACACAAATCTTTCATAATTTTGGATACAAAATATGGGGCATTATCAGAGATGCATGGCCTATTCACCTTTGCAAGACAAGTAATAACACACCATTCCAGCTGATCTTATTAACAGGCACTTCTCGTAGATGATCTACTAATACCAATATGTGTGGTACAATTTTGAAAGATCTGTAACACAGAAACTATTTACTTTAAGACATGTTCACAGGGACATTTTGGGGTGTTTTGCAGTGTACTATCCACTCCTCGATTACTTTCTATATATTTGGGAACTTCCTGTATACTGTTACTAAATTATGTTACAAAAAATTTTACAGGAATTATATAAATGGGTAAATAAATGGGACTTATATAATTTTAAGCAATAAAGAAAAATATATATATATATAATTGAGATAGGTCAATTTGGTTATAAGAAGCAATGTTAATTTGAAGAACTTTTTATATCAAAAAATGTGTACTACTGCGCACCATAAATCTGCTTTTTTTCTAATGAATTTACATTTTCATTTAAAATTTCAGCTGAGTTAAAGAAATGTTGCTGTTAACTTTGTAAGATACATTATAACCATAGCAATTTTTCGTAAAATATTTAGGTTTTAGTTGCTATATATACAGTAGCATAGTCTTTTAAATTATGAATATTGTATGTGTAAGATTTTTTGCTTAATTAAAAACAAGTAATTTTTATTAACATTGGTTTTAATATTTCTCTAGATTGATAGTGAAACAGATGAAGCACACACCAAGGCGAATAAAACCCAAGATGATGTGACATCCTTAACAGAAAGATTGAAGCAGTTACAGACAAGTGTGCTTATAAATGAGCGTGCTGCCAGTGAAGTTGCTGATGCTGCAGGGAAAATTAAAATCAAGTCAACACAAGCTCAAGTAAATGCTAGTAAGTTAAATAGTGACTATGAAAGCACTTCTGATGCACTTAACAACAGAGCTACATTGATGGGTGAGGCTCATACTCGAGCTCTTAACTTAAGGGAAAGAGCAAGCCAATTTTTTGTTGGGACATCTGCGAAACGGAAAGAATTAACAGGTAAGCAAATTTCAATAGTTTTTGTAAACTGTGGTGAAATGAAGGAATTTGTTTTCCGTCTAAATGAAAATTATTGTATGTATTGTATGCATGTCTGTACATTCATATGCATATGAATTTGTATTAGTTACATAACACAAAAACTGTGTCATTTTCACAAATACTGTATTTACTGGCATAATTCTCACACCTTTTTTACAGGATTTTAGTGCAAAAAATTAGTGTGCATGAATTTTACAAGGAATCGCCAAGACACATGCATGTAAACATTACAATGGGGTCTACTGGAAGTTATCTCTCGCCAACTGTGGGGGATACTTTTTTTTTCTAACACAGCATTTCATTATTGATAATAGATATGAAGATACATTTTCAAAATTAAATCACTCATGTGCTGGGGCTAGCAGTGAAAACATTGCTGTGTCCATGTAGCTGGGCGAGCACCTAGATCTTTTGCAGTACAGGCGGCGAGCTCCTAGATCCTCTGCAGCATGGCCGGGTGAGGTGGTTTTACGCTCGAGTGGGGCAACTGTTAGTCTGTCGGCCGCTACAAGATTACTCTGGCGGCCGGCCGCCTCCCGCCACTGCCATCGTTACAGGTCCGGTTCACTTCGTAACAGCAGCCCGGTGTTTGGAAAACATGACATGAACATTAAACTCAGAAATAGTACATTTTCTGCTTGCTTCTCTATTGCCATATTCCTCTGCATATGCAATTACCTGAAGTTTAAATGCAGCAGTTTTACTGGTATATTTACCCATTATGCATTCCTACTAAACAAAAATTAATATAAATGTAAACTATTCCCTTTGCATTAAAAAACCACCTGCGTACAAATAAACTCCGTGACTGATTTTGTTTACATCTTTGTAGCATGAGCGTGGCAGCCAGAAATCAATAATGGGACCAGTGACCTTGAAGTGTCAGCAACCTGGCATGGTCTAACAAAATGCGTGCCGCATGAGCCCGTTAGCATTACATGCTTCATTAAGAGAAACATGCTGTGTGAAATATGAAAGGAAAATGTTTTTCCTTAATTTGGCACCATAAAATTCGGGTGCGAAAATTATGCCAGTAAATACGGTAGTATTGTATATACTTATGACAGTGTGTTGACTGCAGTGTACCTGCATATGTTATATAAATGTTTGGCCATTCTATTATCAATGTGTGAAAGATAAATAGTCCTGCTGCCAGAGGCCAAAATAAGACCATCTGTTATAAATTGGGGGGGGGGGGGGGGGGGGGGGCAGATAAAACTTAAAGCACCTAGTTATTGAATCATAAGGAACACAAAAATATGTGATAGACATCTCTATGTGATAGCTTTTAATAATGGCTATCAACAGTATATCATTAAATTTCATATTTCTCAGCTCTGATTTATTTGATTTTCAAAATTTTTTTAAAAATGAAAGATTACATTTAGATCTTTAATTTTGATTCTTAGCTAATATTTCATATCTCTTATAATTTCAGGGGCCACAGTGGCTGAGCAATTAGCACGCTCATCTCCCACCAAGGCAAACCGGGCTCAATTCCCGGCCGGGTCCCTGGATTTTCGCAAGTGGGAATTGCGCCAGACGATGCCGTTGGTCAGCAAGTTTTCTCAAGGATCTCCTGTTTCCCCCGCCCCTTCATTACGGCGCTACTCCATATTCACTTCAATCACCCTCATCGGCTCTCAAGACCTCGCTGTTAAGAGCAGCCCAAATCTCTTCACTAAATCACTCACTCTGATAATTTCAGAGGAATTTTTTTTTTAATTTTAATATTTGTTTGGTATTGTGGTGGCTTTATTGCAATTTGCTGAAAAACAATGTGCTATAGTGTTGATATTTACGGATAACAAATAAAGCAAATATACAATCTTTAGTTTTTAAAAAGCTGCAATTTAATTTGGTTAAAGTAGCCCAAGAAATTATAAATTAATTGTTATTGAAGGTGTACACTTATCGTCACTGTTTGTAGGATACGTACATCTGTTCTGTATTCCATGTTTGTAGCAAATGCTCATAAACATATTAATTTGCATTTTATACACTCCATATGAAATACATGAACAAAGATTTGATTTGGGGTTTATGGTTTAAACCTAAATACATTATATGCACTAACAATTCAATTTTATAAATCAAATAATAATTAAAAATAACATTTACTTGGTTTTGCTAAGTTTTCCTAGATAGTTAAAAATAGTGAACACCACTTTTTATGGAGTTTTCACTTGATGTCACCCTCACTGCTCTGTTCGAGAGGCAGACCACTGCTGCTCGGCTCCTGCACAGGACACGCACGTCCATGCGCATCATGTATGGGTCATCTCTGCCGTTCATGCAGAACCAGGTCACGACCTGCCTGGCCCCAGATTACAAGTGTGATCTCTTAGTTATGCGTGTGCAGTGCCAATCTGTCCAGTGTCCCGTAAAGTAGAGTCATTAAATAGCAAGGGGAAGTGTTATCAACATTTAACTCCCTTTAAGTGAGGCATAATAAGCTTGCGAGTGAAAACCCACGTGGTCATGGAACTACTTCCAGACACAAAACCTGACAGTCATAATTTTTTTCATAATTTTCCTGTGTTAATCTTGTGTTTTGTTTGTTGAAAAGGGCAACATTAATTTCTTTGAATGAATATAAATGTAACATGTAAACATACTAACAGTTCCAACTTCTGCCATGCCAATTGACTAAAATTAAATTCTCTTGCCTTCTGTTATTATGTTTTCATAATTTCATTTTTAAGTGTCATAATGTCTTAATGTAACTTCACAGTGTTATGTTTATTCATTATACGCCTTTTTGTGCCTTGCAGGACCATTCCTGAATAATTTACATTATTAATGAGAACCAACAATCAACATACATACTCACAAACTGTTGTTACATGATTTAACATGTCGGAATCTTGTGATAATTATTTCAGCGTTCATTTTATGTATTGCTATGATTCCCAGTGTACTTGCTGCAACATTGTACTTTTATTAAATTTCTGTCTCGGAGTTGGTGGGAGATTGCTCATGTGGTGCCTGTCCATCTTGCCCCCACTCTTCAGTCTTGACTTAGCAGGTATAGGTAGTACACGCACGTTGTGTTGCTGGAGCCTTCATCTTTGTTTCATCACCAATAATTTGCAATTGTGTAAGTTTTAGTGTACCGGAACCTTCGTCATTTGTCATCTCCTCCCGCCATCACGCTCTCATCTCCGTCAGGCTCGTAGTCTCAAATATTTTACCACTTTAATTTATTATATCTCATACTGAACTATACTTTTATCCGCTCTGCCATATGGCAGGCCCAATTACCATGCTCGCTTCAGTCTTGGGTTGTTATGTTATGTATCAGTGTATTCCCGCTGTTGCAATATAGCTAATTTATGAGCCTAGTCTTTGTTTCAATGTTTCGCACATAAGTACCTTCAGGAATTGGCCCACTATCGGCATCTTATTACATTAATCAGAGTGTGTAGACTGTGTATAACTCTTTAACTTAATTTTTATTGGACATGTACTTTGTGAAGGGAATGCCACGTGGCTGTCGACCTGCTAACTTCCTGACAATCAGAGTCCATGTGTTCACCCGTGTGTAGATGAGGTAGCGCCCTACTGGGAAAGTATTCAATTCTGACAAAATTAAGAACTTATTTCATAAACTTTTCAGCCATGAGTCTGGGTTTGCCTATAATTCAGCGTATCTCACCCCCACTCTTGTCAGAACCACGTTACGCTTGTTCACCCCTCTTCAAACATCAGTGTCATAACTATTGACTTGATTCCAGTATGTTTGAATCTTGACATTCTTTGTATGCACATCCTAATGTACACAGCAGTTTGTTTTGAAGGCAGATAAAAGTGATAACATTATACTTTTTTTTTTTTTTTTTCAGAACAACCGTAACACAAAACACCAAGTACAGCTTCTGGTGCTGATGCTCCGACCATCCAACGTATGCCTATCTTTCTTTCATTATCCTTTATTCATCCATGTTCTTCCGGGTCAGGTACACTAGGAACATTTTCAAGGTGTCCTGACGTGGTGGTAGTAGGCAACTATCAATTTAACCCCCTTAGCTCAAAATAATTTTGTTTACACTTTCTATTTTTGTTTTCATCAAATATATTTCACATGTAACTTTCTCAATTGCCATGAACAATTCTTCTGAAAGAGCCCATTTACCATTTACAACATAGACTTCCAAATTTTTGGTCATATTCACTGCAATTGTTGTGAGTATAGTCAGGGTGTGGGGATTACTGTGACAAGGTTGGCAGTCATGACGTGGCATAAGCAGTAGTAGTGTTGATGTTAAGATGTGGTCCTGTAATAATGAGTGATAAGAAGGAAATTAAGAAGTACAGAGAAACACAACATGGCGCAGTTGGTAGGATTAGCAATTAAGAACGAGTCAAACAAGAAGAAGGAATGTCCAGTATATGCGAAAGCTTGTCATAAATGTAAGAAGATGAATCATTTCTCAGTGGCGTGCATGCAAAATGTTGCGGAGGTTAGTGTACAGGATAACCTAGAAGAGTTCTTTATTGACAGAGTGGAATCTGTACTGGTCAAACCAGAATCTGATTGAAATAGTAAAACGACAGTGGGTGTAGATACTATTAAACAGGTGCATCGAGAGTGGATACAGGCAATAACCGTGGTGGACAAACAAATAGATTTTAAGCTGGACACAGGTTCGGAAGTTAACATCATTCCACAAAGAATTTTCCAGTATGGGTGAGTTGAGTGAAGCAAAGACGAAAGAAATGCCACTTGAAGGTTTTGGTGGAACAAAAGTGAAATCACTAGGTGTAGCGACTCTGAGGTGTTCAGTAAATAAATTGGAAAGACAACCTTGTAACCTGGAATTTGTTGTTGTGGATAATGAACATTGCAAAGTGCCCATTATGGGATTACCTGGTTGTGCAACTCTGGGTCTTGTGTCTCGGGGATGTGTAAATAGTGTTCAGGCACAGGTTTTGACGGAGAACTGCTTCAGGTCAATGTACCCTGGCATTTTCAAAGGGACAGGCTGTATAGGAGCTGAATGTGATCTGCAAAGAAATCAGTTAGCAAAGCCAGTAGCAAAACCACCGAAAAGAGTACTGATAGCTCTTAGGGAGAGGCTTCAGAAAAAATTAGTAGAACTGATGTCATTAGGAGTAATCACCAAAGTGTATCAGCCTATTAGCTGGGTGAGCAACTCGACAATTGTGGAAAAAACGGACAGTTCTCTGAGACTGTGTCTAGATCCGACAGCACTAAATGACACCATCTGCAGAGAGTTTCACATAATTCCAACTCTAAAAGATATGAGCAGTAAACTGAAAAACAAGTCTGTGTTTACTGTGTTAGATCTAAAAGATGGATTTTATCAGTTGCCTCTTGATGAGGAATCAAGCCACCTTTATACATTCAGCACTCCATTTGGCACATACAGATTTCTAAGGCTTCCATTTGGATTGTCCTGTGCTCCTGAAATTTTTCAACATGTAAATGAAGAAAACTTTGGAGACATCCCTGGGGTCATTGTTTATTTTGACAATTTACTAGTCTCAGGGGAAGATGAGCAGCAGCATGATGAGATTGTAAAAATGGTTGCTGAGAGTTGAAATTCAATGTGAATAAAATGCAATTCAAGGAGAGTGAGGTGAAGTATTTTGGGCATGTGTTCTCAAAGGAAGGAGTGAAGTCAGACCCAGACCAGGTACAGGCAGTACAAGCCATCAAAACACCCGACAATAAGGAGGAACTGCAATGGCTCCTGGGGTTTATTAGTTACCTAAAGAAATTTCTACCAAATTAGACTACTATCTTTGCTCCATTAAGAGACCTCTTAAAGAAAACCAATGAGTGACTGTGGTTGCCAGTTCACTCGGAATTATTGTCAAAAATTAAAGCTTTAGTCAGCACGATGCCTGTATTGGTAATTTTTTACCCTGATAAAGCAGTCTCCCTGTAATGTGATGCCTCGAAAGTTGAACTTGGCTGTTGCTTGATGTATGATGTACAGCCTGTCAGTTTCGCATCTCGCAGATTGTCACCAACAAAGCAGAACTATGCACAAGTCGAAAAAGAAATTGTAAGTATAGTTTTTGCAGTCAAAAAAACCATCATTATATTTATGAGAGAGCTGTCACCGTGCATACAGACCATAAGCCATTGGTGCCAATTTTCGAGAAAAACCTGACTGATATCTTCTTGGCAAGGTTACAGAGAATGAGAATTCGCCTCTTGTGGTATTCATTGAAGGTGGAATATCTTCTGGGAAAATTAATGCACTTGGCAGGTTTGCTATCCAGATCATTCTTACCTGAGTGTAACCTGTCAGATGAGGAGCTGTCACAGGAAATGGTGCACCTGGTAAGTGTGGCAGATACACTGCAAGTTTCTCCAGCCAGGAAGGAACAGTTCGTAAATGAGACAGCCAGAGACCCTGTGCTCAGGGAAGTGATGAACTATTGCAGAGTGGGGGTGGCCTGAACATAAACGAGTCGTGAACTCACAGGCACAATTGTTTTTCGTGCAATGACACAGTCTACATGTAGAACAAGACTTGCTTTTTTCTAAATGATTGAGTTGTTGTGCCACACACCTTGCAAGAAGCGATGCTGAAATTGCTACATGAAGGGCATCTTGGCATTGAATGGATGAAGTCACGAGCACGACAAGTGCTATATTTGCCCAAAATGTCTAATGACATTGAGAACCTCGTGAGTAGTTATGTCCTGTGTCAAAAACTTTGCAACCAGTGTTGGCGAGAACCCCTCATTCCTCATGCTGTTCCAGACCTGCCTTTTGAGAAAGTGGAGGTGGACATCTGTGATTATGGAGGTAAAAGCTACTTGGTGGCAGTTGATTACTTCTCTAAGTGGATTGAGTTAGTTCCCATGCCAAGAAAAACAAGCCAGTGATGTAATCAAGAACATGAAATCCTTGTTTGCAACACATGGTGTCCCAAAAGTTATAGTATCTGACAATATGCCTTTTGGCTCGTATTTGTACAGGCAATTTGCTCAACAGTAGGATTTTGAGATAGTTACGAGCCGCCCTCATTACCCTAGATCGAGTGGACAGACAGAAAGGGCAGTGCAGGTGGTCAAAGAACATGTTGAGAAAGTGTTCTGACCAAAAAGATGAGCTACCAGTAGTGTTGCTTGAACACAAAAACACCCTACTGTTAGGAGTTGGTCTAATGCCAGCACAGCTGCTAATGTGTCGAAGGACTCGGACATAGTTACCAATGAAACGAAAACTACTTAACCCTCACCTGAACACAAAGGTGACTAGTTTCTTAAAGGCAAGGCAGACATCAGCTGAAGTCTACAAGGTTAGGTCGTGTGGTGAGAGTGCCAGTGAAGTACAGAGATGGATACCAAAGTAGCTAAGGAATATTATGGAAGAATAACAAGGGACACCTGTAATGTTTCTTAAATGGAGGACTGATAGTGCTATGATGACAGTGTGGTGTTTTTCCAAGGGCATTTTAATTTGTATTGTTTTCCAAGAGTAGTAGTTTATAAGTGTATTGTTTCCAAGGTAATTTATTAACGTGAACTGTAGCTGTCATTACCAGTATCTATGCCAACTGAATAGGTGATTGAAGGGACTGTTGGTAGGTCATTCAAAATACATTTATAAGAAGGGAGATATTGCAAGTATGTCAGGGTGGGGATTACAAGGTTGGCAGTCATAACATGCCATAAACAGTAGTAGTGTTGATGTTAAGATGTGGTCCTGTAGTAATAAGTGATAAGAATAAAGAAGTACAGAGAAACACAACAGCTTTGACAAATTATTTTGAAACCCAAGATCTTTTCTTTATCAGAAAATGCACTTACACCGACACAGCCTTTACCAACCATGAAACCCTGTCACAGCAGATATTTCTTCTGAACTTATTGCTGTGACTAATTTGCCAATATAAACTACTCTCATTTTATTTTTCACACCGTTCACTGTGTGTAAGTTGGCCTTCATATCCCAGTGTTGTCCATTTGAAAGGACCACAACATGTGTGTCATTTGAATAACAAAGTACAGTTGGATAATCCATGGTAGCATGTTTATCATGTAGCATCATGCAGGTATCTGGCTCTTCATGAGTGCATGATAGATCTTTTATAGCTTCAGAACCATTTGCTGTGATTTTGATGCAGGTTTCCTCCACAGTTACAAAAATGTATTTTTCGCCAATGAGTTTCTTTCATTGCTCACCTTGCCAGGAGTACACCGGAAATCTTGTTTACTTAGTCTGGCTTTCACCACTCCTCAGAAGCCTCCTCCAAAAAATTATTGTGTGGCCACCCATAGTACAGCTGACGTTAATCCCATTTTTGAACCCCCTCTTCTCCCATTCTGATGTTTCAGTAGAGATTTTTCTATAAACATAGAAAACTTCAGACTTGAGCTTCCTATGTTTTAAAACCTAAAGAAGAATTGTCTAAAATAATTCTTTGAAAGTTCTGTGTTATCCTTGCACTGTGTGCAGCAAACACATTGCATCTCTTATGCAAGCTGATTTTCTTGTCGGTAGTTCACATGGTGCTGAAAAACTATCCAAATGATGAGCAAACACTGCTTTATTAGTTTTCTTTAATGAACCGACAGGATTTGCGAGAGTCCAAGAAAGTGGCCAAAGTGGGTGGCTGAATACTACTTGCATGTCTATGTTATAACTTTAAGCAATAAAAGTAATTTTGCTGAAAATGTTACGGTCACACTGAAGTATTATTTGTTTGTTTGAGAAGGTAGGTTTTACCACATTTTTTGAGACACTTGTTTTTAAATGTAGTTTCTTTATGGGTGCGTGAAAACCTTTGCCCTAGTCAAACGAATCTGAAACTCATTGTGTGCCTCTTGGCCTTTTTTTCCTTGCATTTAGAAAATTGTTTGCTACATCCACATCTATAGATACCCCAGTTGATAAATCTACAATGTGCGAGGAATTATGTTCAAAAGGATTTATCCATTACTTTGAAGCATATCAGTTAAGGAAGAAACATCCTTCTCATATTTCTTTATCCTATTTGCTTGAAGATCAGGATGGCTCAGTTTTGCCTGTTCTAACGATAAAATACCACAAAGAATTTGAAAGGCATATGCTCTGTATTCTGCTCAATGTAATATTGTGACACTGCTCCTTTCTTAAGGCTAAAGTCTCAGGTACTACCAGATGTCCATGTGTCTTTATTTACAGTCTCTTATAGCTTGACCAATAGGAATCTTAAAGAATGGGTTCTTATCATTACATTGAACAGACAAACCACATTTGAGGAAGTGCTCTTAGACAGCTGGATTTCTTTCTTGCAGTTTAGTTGATTCTGCAAAATATATTAACAGATAACAGATATTAACAGATTAACAGATATTAACAGATAATAACAGATATAAATATATTAACAGTAATTGACTCTATCCAATGCAAAATACCAGGAAATCATCATCTTAATAAATTGCATACAAGAACTAATCACCTTCATGATTGGATCTCAGAAATCCCAACAGAATCTCAACCATATCCACATAATGCAGCCAAAATGATGACAATTCTCAATTCTCTTCACAAAGAATACATAGATATCTACTGAAATATTCAAAAGCTTTCTGGAAACTTGAAGCATCACATGTGGCTTGATGTGTTTCATGTCAAGTATTCAGATGCAAGATGTTAACAAGCATCGTTGAGGTAATTCATATCAATAAAGCAAATTTTGCCGATCCAGGATTGAAATCCAGACCAAATCACAAGCATTCATTCTTTGTACATCAACTTATGGAAATGAATAGACCAATTGTGATGCTTCCCTTCCAGCACCTTGTTTATGGAACCCTCAGCTATTGCACAAGATTCAACAGCTAAATGTCTCAATCTGATGTCGCCAAAGAGTTTTCCAATTAGTGATAATAAATTGCAGATTGTGTGAAAGTTTTGAATCTTAACAATACTGCCCCAATTCTCCTCCTGATTGGACCACAATATTTCCATTGCCTTAGAAAAAGTAACTTGATCTAGCACCACTACAATATGTTAAAGATGGAGATAAGACCATAACTTCATACTTGTTGGTAGGCAAATAATTTAGTGTGTCAGATGAAACACTAATATGATCTCTCATCAAAATGTTAAAACTAGTCCAAAAAGTAGTGGTCTCATTCTGGGTGTCCTTCAATCATATTAAAACCCAAACAAAATTTGTCAAATCTCCATTAGAAAATGTTCCTTAACACTTATCAGAGAGACTTGGAAAGTGTGATTGAAGGAGGATCATTTCTTCCTGTGACAGCATGTAATGGGAGAGAGGCTGTTCGACAACATACAATGTTCGAACCCTCTTTATGTTCTCTTCAGTCTGCATCTTACCAGGCCTACAAGAATGAGTTTTAGGCTGAATTATATTACAATTTATTATCTGTTGATGTCAACACTAGAGCGCATGTTTTTCAGCATATTGCAGTAATACAAACATAATGCAGACCAAATATTAATTTTTTTTCTTTTTTTTTTTTTTTTCCAATTTTCCCAATTTTTTTGGAAATTATCAAAGATATACAAAAAAATTAGCTAAGGATCAGAATTAAAGATCTAATTGTAATCTTTCATTCTAAAAAAGATAATCAAAATTGGATAAGCCAGATTTGACAAATATTAATATTTAAATTTAGTGTTGGCAGCCATTTTTTAAAGCTACCACATTGATATGTCTATTATATATTTTTGTGCTCCTCATGACCCAATAATCAAGTTTTATAAGTTGAATCTGGTCCCCCCTATTTATACCACAATTTTGTCTGGCACATGGACTAAAGGGACTTATAATCTGAGTCATAGTTGCAAGTAACACAAAAAGTGTATCATGCATTACTTATTAGACTCAGAATGTTTCAGTAACATACAGTATCCTTAGAAGATGTCTTTGTGTAATGAAGCAAAAATATGTTGACAAATTACAGAATGTTTATAAAAGAACTCAGGGGTTACACAAGCAATTTTCGGAATGAAGAAAAACAAAATATTACTGAAACAATAATATGTAAAGAGAGGTCATACCTTAAAGTCTATGTGGTGTTTAGTTGACTTTGATCTGTGCCCCATTTGTGGCCCAGCACATGTCCAATTGATACTAAATCTCCTCCCACGTTTGTCCCAGCATGTCGGGTGTAGTGGCTGTGATTGCAGTGATAATCTGTTAATGCAGGTGGTAGACATCACATATCTTCTATGTGTATACCATGTTCTTGACATGTCCCCAAATAAATATCCAAGGGGGTAATGTCTGGACTTCACGACGGGCACACGATCAGCCTGCCTCTACCAATCCACCTGTTTGGAAATTGAGTGTCTAACGCAGCTCAGATACAATTACTGTAATGGGGTAAGGCTTCATCTTGTTATATGAAAAAACCAAATCCTTTTCTGCTTCAATGTCATCCAATTGCGGAAACACAAAGAGTTCTTACATGTCGCAGTAAACAACATCACCAGTAATTGATTTTTCGGCAATGTTAAACGGTCCCACAACCCAGTCATACATCAAACCGCACCAAACATTAACTTTCAGAGAGTCGTGCTGATGTTCAATAACTGCACGTGGTGGCTTTGAACCTCAAATGCGGCAGTTATGGGGATACACTGACCCATTTGTATGAAATGTCACTTCATCAGTAAACATAACATGTTTCATGAAATCCTCGTCTCCCTCAATCTTATTCAGCATGCAGACAGTGAACTCGACTCTTGCTGGTTTGTCCATAGGTTTCAGTTCATGCAAAAGCTGTAATTTATAGGTGCACAGCGAAGCCTTTTACAAACCAATTTGTAACCATTTGACTTCAGAATTCGTAACTGTAAACTGTGGCATGCTAATGACACTTTTGGGCTACGTGTACAGGATGCTCGAATTCTTTCCACATTATTATCTGATGTTGGCAGCCTCCTGGGTGACTTCCCTTTTAACACATTACTTGTTTCCTTAAATTGTTTTAACCTCTAGTGAAGAGTCTTGTCCGTAGGTTCGTTACCACCATGCTTCGAAAATTGTGTTAACCGTAAAAATGGATTTTGATTCAGTTAACCAAATTACGCACTGTGTCTTCTGCTCTGGAGTCACCATCGTACTGCCATCCATCAACTGAAGTGCGACCTTCCGTAAGGTCATACAGGAATGCCAACCATTGACACAGACATACCATAGTCCACGCTAAACAAAACTTGACAATGTCCTGCGTACACTTGAAGTGACAGAATTTGTCTACCTCACATACTAAAGTTACTATGACTTTTTAAAACCCCTGAGCTCTTTTATAAATGTCCTGTATTGCAAGCCCGCGAAAATTTTAATACAATTTTTGTATGCGCATCCATGCAGGTGTTTGTGCATTCATGTGTGTCAAGTGTATCTCTGCATGTGTAAGAATTCAGCATTTTCATGTGAACTTACTACTTCACATTTCTTGTAATATTTCATACAGCTGGATGTAAAAAAGCAGATTGCTGGCTTAGGAGAACCTCTCCACCCTCCCTCCCCCTCCACCAATATTGGATTCTTGGTGTTTCTAGCTTGTTTGAGTTTTTAAAAAAAGGAATAATTATGAAAGTATTTTATATACCCAACTAGCTATTGACCTTACATAGTAGGACAGACATAACACCTGAATTATGAACTTGTATGTATGTTACAACATTTATTTAGCCAATTTTTAGCAGAATTAAAATTGTGATTTAATTATGAGTTCATAATTCCCTTGTCTCGTCTGTGTTTCAATGTAAGGCCAATAGCTAGTTGGGTTATAGGAGTAATTATAGAATGTTCTTTTTCATAAATGTAAACAAGCTAGAAAAACCAAGAACCTAATATGTTGGGGGATGGTTCCTCTTAAGCCTTTAATTTGACAGTTTTTTTTATATTAAGAATTTAAACACATTTCATAAATCTGAGCCTCCAAGAATATAATTATTAAAGGTCTAAGAGAAAAAATATTATTTGCAGTGCAAAATGGGAGAGTCTTGCCCGTCTACTGTTGCCAGGACATTATACTCCAAAGAGAGGTTTAATCCAAATTATAAAAATGTTCACACAATCACAATTAAATGATATTACTCTTTGTGAGTGTAAAATACCATTGTACCCAACTGCAGCTTGTCATAACAGAACTAATTGGAACATGTCCTGGTTCTGAAATTTGTTCATGTAATTTTCTCTTTTTTTTTTTTTTTTTATCCACATCACCAAGATCTCTTACATCTTCCCTATCTAAAGTGTTGTCTCAAGCCAGGGTCAAATACTCTTTCTTAGTGATGGTTATTCTTTCCATTGAGGGCTGCTTCCAAATTGTGTGACCATTTGTGGTGCCTATATTCATGATGGTCTATGGAGCCCTTCTCACTATCCCGGCAGGAAAATTTAGGTGCATAACCCATACCTATGTACATGTATGCCCACTTAGTATCTATGAATTCATGCCAGATTTTGCCAGTGGTTTGCCACACTGTCCATTTTTGTGTACTTGCATTTAAAAAATTGTACACAGCAGAAATTGATTATGTAATATTACAAATAAGAAAGTGAAATTATTTTCAAAAAATTATTGATTGAAAAGTTTTGAAAAAATGTTGATAATCAATAAATAGAACCAAAACTATGGGCCGATTTCACTAACACATCTTAGAATGTAAGCGCTACTTAAACACTGAATAAGCTGTCCCTAACACCTCATATAGTTTCACCAATTTTAAGCTCTTCTTAAAATGTTTTAAGCAGCTCTGAGTTTAGGCAGCCGAAATTGGATGCCTAACTTTTTAGGCTCTGCTTAAATCATTGTAAACAAATTAAAAGGAAAATGGCTGCTACTGAAAAAGTTGTGTGTAGATAACCCCAAATGTGTTATGAAGTATTTAGTTTTATAAATTAAATTTTTTTATAAATAAAAATAAGAAATTATTGTGTATCAAAGTTTTTGAGGCTGGGTGCAAGTCTTTATTTGCTTAAATAACCTATGACGATAGTCGAAAACAAAACTTGTGGCAGGCATATGTACATTTTCCACGTATTCTCAAGAGGCAAACCCAATATATACATAGAAAATTGAGTGTAAAAACAGGTAGCTGATTGATAAAGTATGATTTTATTGATTACGCATAAGCTACCGAAGTACCTATTTGAAATAAATGAAAAAAAATGTTCATCTTCATGACACTGCATGTATGTACAATACGTAGGCCTAAAAATATATGGTTACTTTGATTGAATTTGAGACTGGACATAATATAATGCATTTACACCTACGTTTTACTACACATGACAAATTTGCAGACAAGTTTCCACACATTACACTTTGTTTTGAATTAGAAAAGTTAACAAGGGCCCAATTAAAGATGTCATACAAGTGTGACGCAATAATCATATTTATTCATATTCAGGGACTGGCATTTCCAAATTGCACATGAATATCGTCAATGTTATTATCAACAAACTATCACAATTTCAGAAAGTTAAATTCTGGTTAGTGATGAAAGCCAAACCCAATCTTTAAAACATAGCAGTAATGTTGTCTGTAAAACATAAAACAGTTCTACTAAGTAGAAAAATTCGAGATGACCTTGTAGACTGTAATAAATGTAGGCTCAGTGTTGTTTTTTGACTGTAATACGATTTTTAGATGGGATATACATTATGTTTATGGAATATTTAATCAGTGCCTAAACAAGACAACAGTTTCATTTTAAAATTTATCATTAACCTGACGTATTATTTTTATAAAGCATTTAATATATTAATGCTTGACGAAAGCTTCTTAAATATATGTAATGAGTCTAAAACATTACTTGAAATATAAAACAATTAACATTCTGACTAGTAAAAAACAGCCCAGGCCTAATATATATTGTTGTAACTTTTGCTGCAAAAAATCACACTGATAATTAATAAAAACGAGATCATAAAATATCACAGAATTGCAACACAATACTTTCACGATAATAAATTAGCCTCGAAAAATTAAAAACTTTTCTATTCATGAACGTAATTGTAACATAAATAAATTTGGGTGCGCTTAGTTAGTTGAACAAATCCAGTACACACATCTCTTTCGTATATGTAGTGACATTTGTTTTAATTGATTCTTATTATTCATCAGGCAAATGATAAAGTTTTAATTGTTTATTACAAAACAAATATTTGGTTAGGATTCGTATGCTCATAACAAAAGTAAACAACATTTTAGGGGGGGAAATGTTTTTTTTTTTTTTTCGTTGAAATTATTCTCACTGGTTCATTTAGTTACATGACCACACTGCACCACTACCAACATGAGAATATTTGCAACTTGTTTCTTTAAGCACCGCCCAGCTAAGATGTGCTTGTAAAACTGAGTTTTATAATTGTGAAACAACCTCGACATCCTTAAGAGCCACTTACGCTTAAGTATAGCTTTGCTGGAACCTAGTTTATTTGTTTTTGGTGAAACCGGCCCTTATATGTTTTAGAAAAAACATTTTGTTTTTAAATTTTAGTTTTTTTCTCTCCTCTCTCTCTCTCTCTCTCTCTCTCTCTCCCCCCCCCCCCCCCCCCCCCTCCTGTAAATAACTCCTAACAGGAATTTTCTAAAAGATCTAAAAACAAACAATGCCAAACAGTAATCAAACAACACATAAGTAAGTAATGAAAGAAACTTTTAAATTATTAATTGACTTGATGAATCAAGGTCTGAGAAAAAAAATGTTGAACCTGAGTATGATAGCTGAACCTGTTCATAAACTTACCTCCACTATTTTCCATCTGATCTATTCCTCTTGTAAAACCTTTAGTTTGTGACTTAGGTTTCCAACTTCTACTATCACTGTAATTCAATTGTTAAAATTTTTATCCTACACATAAATTGTTTTTAGTAAGCACATATTCTCTGGACATTTGTCATACCTAACTACTATATTGGACATTTAATGTTTGTACTGTAAAAATTGTCAGTTTCTTAGGTGGGACAACACTGGATATATCTGAGTAATATATATTTATTCATGAGAATTGTGCTCCCACTTTACTGACAAGTACTTGCATAAATTTAGTTCACACCAAAGATCTGAAACTCATTTTGCATCAGAGAATATTTGTCGAACTCCTCAGTTAACAAAAAAAAATTGCTGTTTTTTCTTTTAAAAAATAACAACTTTTTGGAAGTGAGCGAGTGGTTTTAGGGTAGGGAGAGATGTTAAGTTATCTAAAGATATGTTGGCCAACAAGCTGAAAATGATCAATTTACATGAAAGAAGTATGAAAATGAAAAAGACCAAAATTAAAAAAAAATGATTGAATTCCAAGTTCATGTTTCCATGAACGAAGTCGAGAACTATCCTGCCCATCTTCAATCCACATTTCCAAGTTCATGTTTCCATGAACGAAGTCGAGAACTATCCTGCCCAGCTTCAATCCACATTTGTCAAATCAGCAATGGGGCCATAAGGGTTTAAATATAAGTAAAGCTGAAACAAAATTATTCTCTACGTAAGAGTCTTTTCTACACTTTTTGTACCACTGTACAACCTAGGATTTGCTCTTCATTTGAAAAAAAATACTCCATATAAGTAGAATTAGTTGGAATTAACACTATTAATATGCATTTTATTACAAAAATTTCTTTAAAAAAATTTTTATACAAAACTTGATAGAAAATTTATGATTAGAACTTACTGTTTGGTAAGTAAAGGAAAACTGATTTCACAATTTTGTTCCATATCTTTTCGTAATTCCGAAATTCAGGGAAAGTTTTTGAAATAGTAGTTCATATCCATATTTTGTTTGAAAAAAATCTTAAAACGTAGTGTGGAAGTAGGATATAATAAATTTCAATCTATATTTAGTAATGTTAATTCTATTAATTTATGCATATATTGTGAAGATTGGTAGAAAATCACTAATTAAATATTGCATTAATGCAAAAAAAATTTTAGAAGCTTTGTTTATGCTGTTACAAGAATTTTGCTCTGTACTTAAACACCCCACCCAAAAAAATTAAAGAATATTGAAATTGTGTATCATCACTTGTTTTTTACAAAGTGCTAAAATCGATAAGCTAATTGTCATTTATTGTCAACTTTTTATTTATATAATATGCACATAAAAGTCATAATATTTGCATAACAAACTGATGGGAGTTGCTCCAGGAGAAAGGGGTTACTTTAGATAGAGTATTGTTGTGAGCAGAAAGTATTTGGATGCCAATTAGCTCAAGAGCTTGGAAAGAGTGGGCAGTGGGCCGTTCACCCATGTAGCTATTTCTTGAAGATTCCTGTTGAGTATTGAAGCTGTTGGTTGTGTATGGTAATTGTTGCTTAATCCAGTCTGGCTTACCTACAAGTGTGTTGCCTCCCTCTCTATGCCATTAGTGTGAGACTGTTTGGGCCACCTCCCATGCCCGTAACTTTACGGTATCTTCAGAAGCTACGCCACTCATGTCAGTAAACCAGTAATTTTATAAAACAAAAAAATTCAGAAATAGATGTTCAAATACTCTTAAGCTGTTTTGAAGTGACAGAATGTGCAAAATAAAACATGAAAACAGTTTACATGTTTGTAATTAGTCACTTGATCCTCGTACAGAGGCACTTTAACAGTTTTTAGAGCTTACTGCATGATACCAGCCTACAATGTAAAATTTTTGGCATGAGGCTTTGAAAACGAATTACGAATATTAAGCCTCTAGGTGTACACAAGCCAACAGGCGGTGAAGGGACACTACTCCTGGGCTGAACAGTAAAATATTAAGTTTCCATTAAAAAAAATTTACTATTGTAGTTAATGTAGATATTCAAAATGTGAAGGCCCAGGAAGGGCATAGCCTCCTTCTGTCAGCGCCCGTTCTCACTTGGTATGATGGTGGCAACCTGCTTATGGCTTGAGCAGCCTGGCGCCTAAATTTCAAAAAAGTGAATGAAACATTACAAAATACAGATAACAAGATAGTAAACCCTTAAATCATACAGGAAACACACAAGACACTTCAAAAATAAATTACACAGCACATTACTGCAATTATTTTCTGACATGTCTCTCTCAGTCTTTCATGATAGCAATTTAAAGAGACATTTATTTACTAAGGAAAAAGCATATATACAAAATGACTAAATAATATATCAAATTTGGCACCAGGCAGTCTAAGTGAGTCAAAGCAAGAAGAAGGATTGTAGGGAGTTAAAAATGCTGTGTAATAAATACATATTTATTACCTACCCCAATAGAAATGAGCCTGATTTTTGTATTGACATTTAGGAGAAAAAAGTGTGGCTCACACCAAACACTCTCACTTCACTCGGAGCACACGCACGGAGATGTATACACCAGATGAAACTGCATACGTGGGGGCTACTGGCCTGCAGATACCTTTGATTTCCCAATGTGACCTTCATTTACCTAGCGGTTTCATTGCTGGGGAAGATTTCTGGAATACTCAGCTGGCCTGAACGAACACACTCTCCAAAAGTTACCCCTTAGGGGCATGAAAGCATGATGGCTACTTGATGCTGGTGGTGGCATGGCGGCTCAGTTGGGTGTGTTCCTATCTGCCACTCCAGTTGGCCCTCTATGGGCCTGTGCAAGCTGTGCAGCAGTTGCGGGGCGAATGGCCACTAAGGGCTGGGGACGCAGTACACGTCAAAATCATAATAGATACTATAAAATAAAGTAACTTTAAGTTGTTGTTTCGTAATTTTTCCTTCAGAGTTGATGTTCCAAAAATATGCTGTACAAAAATGTGAAATTACTTACCATAGATCATAAATAGCAGAAACAAATGGATGTAACTTTTTTGTAGAAATAATTGCAAAGTTTAACAGCGTAAAAATATTTTTCATAAGATTTATATTAAAAAATATAATACCAAAAAAAGTAATTTGAGCACCATTTTTCTAATATAGTGCCCAAACTGTTCCAACTTTCCTTAAATTTTTTTCTTGTTTGACCATTTTACCAGCCTTATTATCTGGTCTATATAATATACAGGCAAAGCTATAAACTTGATGAGGGAATTGAAAAGGGTAGAGGGAGAGAAGGCATAATTGAATGAAACAATAGGCCCACTTTCTAATTTTTTCGCTTCCAAAAATTTCTATGCTGCAGTTTGCATCATAGGGACCTCCCTCATCTTCCAACCAATTTTGGCACCTCTGAACTACAAGTAAATAAAGAGCATGTGTGAGTTGTTGATTGAGACATATAAAATGACTCAATTGCTGGACATGAAGGTCTTGTATGGCACAAGCAAGTAGTTCCCCAGTGTGGTGAAACACCACATCTCTCTCAGCTCTAGCAGGGGTGTCTTTTGATGTCCTGACCTGATGAGTTTCCCAAATACTGAGTTGTTGCAGGAACTTAAAATTCATTGCACCATCTATGTCCATAGAGTTATGAAAATGACTAATAGAGTTCCTTCTTCTACTGCAATATTTACATTGATATTTGGTGTCCATCTCTATTAACAGTAATGAAGGACATATATTTTAAGGTTTATATTAAACAGTGTGGCCTGGTATCACTTTGTTGCTACAACTGTCAGCAAAGCCATTCATTAGCAGCTGCAATAACTCTGCCCTTTTCCCAAAGTGTGCAAAGTCACTGCCTCAGTATCAGGACACACCTTGCCCCCGGTGGTGATTGGGGTTAAGAATACCACTACAGCCAACCCATGTTCATTTTAAAATTGACTAAGTGGGACATAGTCAGTACCTGAAATTGTATCATGCCATTTTTTTTTCTTAGTTTTCATTACCATCTTTTTTTGTTCTCTTACCTGGTCCTGCCACATCTTCTGTTTCTAAAGCTTCATCTCAGGCCAAGGCGGTGTATTCCTGAATTAGGATCAGTTTTCATCAATGAGTGCTGCCTCCAAGTGATGCCTTTGTTGGTGATGGTATTGGAAACCCTTCTCACTGGCCCAGCAAGAAAATATACTTGCAGAACCCATAGCCACATTCACTTACATCCATATAGCACCATTGGTGTCATCCTATTGGGAGGGTTTGTGATGGCTGACTAGCCCATGCACCTGATACCACCAGGACAATTTGTTACTGCTATATGGAGGAAGCCACTGTGATATAATGTAAGTTCTCTTGCAGTCATAAATATTATGTTGGTGTGCTACTGAATAGCAGCAAGGGTTGCTTTATCTTTGTTTTTAATAGATTCATGGAAGATTGGTTCCCCTCTTAATAGCACAGACAGTGAGATAAAGTATCTGATCAAAAGTATATGTACACTCCTCTGTAAACTTAAACTTGTCCTTGATGTCACTACATGCACTGCTGTCACTTTACATGGAGGCATGGGATTTGATATTGTTCAGTGCTACATGATACTGGCAGAATGGGTGCAGGAAGGGTTTGAATGTGGTGTAGTTATTGGTTGCCACACCAGTAAATAATCCACCAGGGATATTTCCATCTTTTTCAAGTTGCTCAAGTTGATCTTCAGGGATGTAATTATGAAGTGTAAATGGGAATGCACAATCACAACAAAATCACCATTGAGCATTGAAGGAAGAGATACAGGAACATCACATGTCACCGTGTGATAACCATCACCCATTAATTCTGCCATTCCACTTATTGTGCAGCTAGCACAATGATTGTGTGCTGAGAATTATGAGGACTGGGGTTCAAAGCTCAGGTGCTTGCCCATAAACCACACATTTTGCCTGTGAACACAAAACGCCATGTTTGGTGGTATAAAGAACACCACCACTATAATGTGAACAACTGGAGACATGTGATTTGGCATGATGAATCATGCTATACCATGTTGCAGTCCGATGGCAGGGTGTGTTTGTGGCTAATGGCAGGTGAACAGTACATGCCGGCATATTGTGCCCACGGCAAAATTTATCATAGTTAGAATGATAATATGGCTGTGTTTTTCATTGAAGGGACTTGGTTCTGTTACAATACTATGGGGAATGTTAAAGGTGGAATGCTATAATGACATTTTGACAGGCTGCGTATTGCCTACAGTAGAAGGCCAGTTCAGAGATGATAACCGTGTGCTCCAGTATGACAGTGTTCCCTGCCATAAAGCACAGACTGTTCATGAGTGGTTTGTGGACAATAGGGGACTGGAAATGGATTAACCAGCCCAGAGCCTCAACCTCAATCCCATTGAACACCTCTGGAATGAACTGGAGCAGAAATTGCACGCCAGACCCCAACGACCCACATCACTTAACTACACTTCCTATAGCACGGTAGGAAGAATGGTTGGCCATTCCCCAGGAGATGTTACCAACACCTGGTTGACAGTATCCCCTACAGAGTTATAATTGTAATAAAGTCCCCTACTGGACAGTATATCCAAGACACACTTGTAGGAGAGTTTCACTTGGGTGTACAGTTTGATCAGATACAGTATTTTGAACACCCAACTTTAACTCTTCCCTCCCCCTTCTCCATGTGAATAACAGGATGTGGCTGAAGTCTCACTTAGGAGGCTACTCAAAACAGCGTTAAAAACACTAATGTCAAGGTTGGCTCCATTAGTATCCTTACCAAATGAGGAATATCAAACAGGCAAATTATTATAATAAAAGTTTGGACATGGTTAGATTTTTTTAATTACTATTCTTATACCAAGGTTATTATCAGAGACTAAATAAAATGGCATGTGTTTCAAAATTTGTCATCATTCAAGCTGAAAAAGTAATGGATGTTTTAACTGGTAGCTCACTTGCCAACTGTAAGAAGATCCAAGAAAGTAAGGAAATGTTAGTTAAGATACTCCTATTCCTCATTGGGTTTTTAGACTCAGGTTTCATGTCATTCCAGCAAGGGCATCATCTGGTATACTAACTTAACTGATATCAGAGAAAATGAGATACTGCATGAACTCAAATCTGAGTATGTTAATCATTTATGTCCCTAGAGTGCTAAAGACATGCAGTGGTATAAAGAAAAACTCCTACTGTAAAACTCATTCTGACATTCTGCATCAATGATCTCCCAAAATATCAAAAGTAGACTACTGGCATGCTTAAAACAGTTATCCCTTGAATGCTATAATTCTCAGCACTATTGCTACATGTCAGTGGATTGCAAGACCTGTGCAGCATTTCCAAAGTGCACAGAACCACTGCATCCTCACATACCTTAATGGAACAAACATGTAAAAGAGATCACCTGGTCTCATTGAAGGATTGCTGTTTTTACCAAGGAGAGCAGGGTATCCAAACAAATTTTGCCACTACAAAAGTATCCATGGGCAAGGTATTGAAGAGGTATCAAGCTCTATGGCCATAATTCTGCTGTACCATACATTGTTGTCATTTGTGTTTGACAAAAAGTAAAGGATTCATACTTTAGTGTAGTGTTGTATGGTTGATAACAAAAGGTATATTACTGATTTTATACCACACATAATGGCTTGCAAAATGTTATATCAGATTTGTATAATAGTTTTAAATTGTTTAGTGTGTACCTGACTTACAACATACAGTTTGGGCACTGGTATCACAAAATGTATCAATAGAACGTACTGAGAACATCTGCTATCAAACTAGACAGGAGAAAAGCCCCTTTACTGAAAGTGAGACTGAAATATTAGAAGACCTGTGCTCTAATGATGTACCACATACAACAAACAAAAAACTATAAACTGGGCCACTGACCTAATATTATTTCCTTTTATTTTAATCAGAGGAAAATCAATACACTGATCCTTGTAATATATGGAAACAAAGAAATTTATTATTTTTCAATAAAATACTTTCTATCATTTATTAATTTTAATTGAAACACAATTAATGAAGAAATCATTTAAAAGAAAACCTACAAGTTTTAAGTGCACTCCTAATAGACGTACTAAGAATTTGGCTTGAAATACAATAGTTACAATTTATGACACATAAAAACATTATAAATTACAGAGTTTTCCCTTTTCGTAATATAATTCTTCTGACAAATTGTACAAAAGAAAGTTTGAATCTAGATCATGGCGAAAAATTCCCAAACAAATTTTGTCACTTTGCTGCAAGTCATTGCAAAAGCATCTCCAAGGGAAAAGCCTGGAAACTGGAGATCATTGCGTGCAGAAACTCAAACTAAAATAGATCACATAGTAAGATGACAGCAGAATTGGGAAGTGGAACCAAGAAATGAGGGCAACGGAACACCGTAAAACTAAAATCCTTGCTTTAAAACAAATTTAAAAAAATTAACAGCAAAAATTAATCACTCACTTTAACATGATAACAAACACAGCAAAACTTGGCTCTCAGAGACTTACTACTGTGCAGGAATGTAATGCTGTCACCAGGAGGGTTAAAGCTGAAACATGGAAGTAGATTTTTACAGAAATAAGTCTTTGAAAATACTAATTATTAATTCTCAGTATATATCAAGGGTGGTTGGTGTTCTAGAAAACCTGGAAAAGTCAGGAAATTATGTCGAATTTATAAAAGTGAGGGAAAAAAATGTTTGTAATAAAACAATTGAAGTGTAAAGTTTGTACTTTAAATTACATAAATTGTTTTTTAGTATGGAAACCTGTGGAAATGTGCTCAGGTATTTTTAGTTGTTAAATTGGTATTCATTTTCCAGTTTAAAAAATTCTATATAGTTATAAAACCGTAACATTAATTGTCTACCTGCAATTGACGCCATCGGGTGAGATACGAGACGAACAATGACACAAATTACTTACAGATGATATGGGTGCCAGCAGTGCTTCCCAATCACCGCACTGTTGAGACTCAGGGTTCTCAGGGATGCTGTGGGTTCTGTGTGTCCATCTCACCTGAGCGTATTTACGATACACGTTTGCAATATTAAACTTCAATATTAAACAATTTTAATACTTGAAAAACACAGGTGGCAAGGATTCTGTCACTACAAAATGAAATTATGTGTCACTGTCGGACTTGTTTTATTTATACAGTGCATAAAAATTATGTGCGATGAAATTTAATGATACTACTCGGTCGTGTCTAGCTAACTCCGCTCCCCAGCCCACAATTACTCTATCGCATGCATAGATGAATAATCTCACAGTGGTGTATGAAATTACTATTTTAAGGAGGGAAGAGAGTTGACAGCCGCTATGGTGGACTGACAATTTTTCTCTGAAGACAGGACAAGGTGAATTACACAATGAACCAACTGATGATACATAAACACGTGTGATTACTTGACATCACTAGCACAAACTCGTCAGGGCTCGCCCTCCAGCACGTGGGTAGTGTGTTTACGTCCTATACACATAGCCGGCTAGGATGGAAGTAATATCACCGTACACAAACACAAAATTACATAAATACCCTTAGAAGATGATGGGGCACGAGATGAGTATTCACAATAAACACGCACATGCGTGAAAACAAGTTTAGATGGCGCGGATGCCGCTGGATAAAGTTCGTAGCGGACCACATGGTGCAGGTGGAATTGCAATATTTCTTTGGGGAAACAGCAAATTAAACTCTGACAAATTGTTATTCTTGTAGAGAAAATTATTGTATTTATGATTAAAGCAGTTACAGGCTTATAGCAGGTCTGATGGCGGCAAAAGCACACATTGAAGTGACGGCGTGGTCAAACACAAAAGCATCAATTTACATGAAAATTACAGGGAACCCTGAATGACAATACATAAAACCCTGAAATAAATTATTGCACAAATGATATTACACACATAAGCTCTCAAAGCACAAGGATGGCGCGGATATAGACTTGGTGATGATTAACCACGTGGTTGTACGTGATATGGCCATAACATACTCAAACATGAAAAATACCTTTAAACACAAACATGAAAAATACCTTTAAACACAAACATGAAAAATACCTTTAAACACAAACATGAAAACAAAGTCCTTGAAATTGCACGCAGCAATAATACAGAAATTACAATGGAACGCCTTTAGCAGAAGCGAAGCGAAGGTTAATCAATATACTAAAAATGCTATTGAAATCTACATCAGTGCTCAAAAGTTGTAGTGCATACGTGACAGCGTCTTAACCTCACCAGGTCTCCTAGACAGACTGCCCAGAGGCAAGCGTTGCACGGACCTACCAAGGCTGCCTACGGGGTTCACATAAGCTGAAGTGCTATGCACGCAGAGTAAAACTTTTATATATTGAAAATAAAAATCACACAAATAATTTAAATATTGTTTTACATTTTAGAATTTACTTGTTAATTTTCTGTATTATTTTTGTGTCTCTTTATGATGACGTTCACACTGGAATATTATTTTTCTTAATCTCCATGCAGTGCGCATTTTAAATTCATAACCAAACCTTTTCAAATTGACAACTAACTCTTTAAAACATTTTAATACATTTCAAACCCTGAAAATAAAGTAAGACATATTTTACACTGTAAAAATAATATTCTGTTAGGAAAGTTCAGATTTGAGCCTCTTTGTGCACGTGCATGTACACATGCCACGTGCATGGTGAGCACCGTCATGGGCTCTAGTGCCGCTGGCGCCGGCGTCACAGTTAATAATGTTGCAGAGTTTCAGCAGTAAGACATGACACGTGGGGGGTGTCAAAAGTAGTACAAAGTTCAAAAATGTATGAAAGAATATTGACTGTATGTGATTGATACAAAACAAAAATAAAGACATCCCTAGTTGTGGCGCACATGCCTGTCTCCTATTCCTATACTTTTGTGACTGATTGCAAGGCAAGCAGCAAGCATAAAGATCCATAGTCCCTGCATACCAAAACTCTCAAGGGAAAGTTTTCTTGTACAATAAGCAGTTCCATGATCATAGAGATGTTACATATTGCTGTTTTGGGTATTAACACACTTGCTTCTGGTGACTCATATAAGCATCAGACAGTATGCCAGCATTATTGCGTGAACCCAGTGCAGCTGATCATTTAAGCATTTTTGTTTCTAGTGCTCTCTAGTGTTCAAAAGTTTCATTAGAACTCTGTATTATGTAATTAATTGGAGATTTTACATAAATACAAATTCAGCTCTTAAGCTCCAGCAGTGAATGTGTTAAGCTTTGTCATGCACAAATCTGTCTGTTTACGTGTTATGTCTCTGAGAATAAGACAAATAACATGTTGCATAGCTATAGCTACACATAACATACTAAATGGCAAATGCAAATAAACACAGGATTGCTCATTCTAACATATAGGAACTTTATGGAACACTGCTGTCTTTATATTTGCAGAATTAGTTCTTAAAAATTTTTATTAAGTAAACTTGTATTGATGTAGTCTAAGGTATGAGTCTGCTGATGTTAACATGATTACACATATTAATTTTACATTTTTACAAAGTTATTCAAGACTAGCACTATTCACTATAATGAACACACATACACACTTAAGGGATTCTGAGTTTAATGAATATGCACATAATATGGTGGTAAGCACCATATTTCCCTAAGCACATGGTTCTTACTCTCTGTGATTTTACAATTAGTTAAAGGAAAATGTTGCATTCTTTAGGGTGTCTAAAGAGGCAACACCTGAAAAACAAGGAAAAGTCGGGGAATTTTAAACAGTCAGGAAAAAATAGGGAAATGTTAGGTAATTTTCATGCTTGTTTAAATGTTTTAGTTAACTATTTATAATTTTCCAATTCAAAAATATTTTATGTTCTGGTCACTGACAACTTGGTGAAAAGGGCATTTGCTGAATGTTCATGCAATGTTTTGCAAGTGATGTATTTCAGTTTTTACAATGTTTGCAATAGCATCTAAAATTAATCCTATTAATTTAATTGATTGTGTCATCTTGCTTGATTTATCTCCTTAGTTTTGTTCATTATAAGACATATTTATAACGTGCAAGGGGTGCATTCTGTAATAAGGTTAGTACTAAATAAAGCACATGTTCTATTACACTTTGCTTTGGCCGTATCTTCTACCACATTGCACTTTTAAATGTTGGCTGGTGAGTTGTGGCATTCCAAATCAGTATTTGAAAGGTACCTCATGTGGTACCACAACCGTGATAATTCATAAAACATGAGCATTTTGATACTTTATAGTAGTAGGTGTGGTTGTATAATTTCCTAATATGTTTTAATCATATGCTACTAGTACCAAAAAATATTTTCAAGCCAGAAAATTTAATTTGTATAACAAAAGTTGGAACATATGTATTGATAGTGAAATTACTGAAAGAATATTTATTATGTTGCATAATTTTGCACTATATATGCACATATTACATGAATGTTTGATAAAATTGCTTTAAATAGATAGTTATGGGAATATAATTTCATAGTAAATTTTTTTTGTATATTGTACAAGGCTTTGACTGAATGAAATGTCTACTAAAACTGAGTTTTATTGCATTGATATAAGCCAGGAAAAAATGTGATAGAAACAGGGAAAACCTGGATAAGTTGGGGGATTTAATTTTATGTCATGTGTAACCACTCTTATTCGTTTTGCCTGTATTCCTGTATGCTTTGTTAGATTTCCACATCATCGTGGAGTTATTTGTGCAAAGTATTTTTCTATTATATTTTTGTAAGTAGTAGTTTTGATTGTGGCATTTCCCTCAGTATTTTTGGTTGTGGATTAGCTAATCTGATTAGGGTGCTGCATTGGTGTGTGACAGTGTGACAGGCTAGTGTCCCAAATGAGATGCTAGTAACCACATCACCCTGTTACAATTCCACGCATTTTGAGACATATTTATTTGTTTATTTTAAAACTGTATTTAAAAAAAAAAGGGGGGGGGGGGTTCTCACTGTAGTCAGTATTTTAATTTAAAAAATTTCCAACTGCGATTTGTGGTGTAGTTTTATAAGAATAAATTCCAGCTGAAAATAGGTTTGTTATTTCGGTAACATTTTGGTTTTCTATTATTTGCTAGTTAACTTTTATGTAAACTAATCAATTCAAATAATTATGTTCTTTTGTGGTTGCAGTTGTTTAATTTGCCTTTTTAGTAATGAAGAAAATGTAGAGTGAAATTGTGCTTGCAGCTATTTTTCCTACTCAAATTTTTAACAATGTTCCGTTTTCTTTTTTCAGATATGAATACTGATTACCTCAACAATGAACAAGAACTCAGTATGCTTGCCAGTGAAATTGAAAGTTTGATTAAGAGAATGAATCTCTATTTAGAAAAAATAAACACGCAGTCTGAATATTATCGCACATGTGTTTCGTAATCTAAATATATTTTGCTGTTTTTATAATTATATGCCTAATATTTTTAAATCTAAATGCTTTATTTAGAGTTTAGTCAAATGTTATAGATTCTTGCTGAAATGTTGTGTCTAAAATAATTGTGTTCAATAAATGTGTTCAATCATTGTTTTTACTTAAGTATATATTGCTTAACTCTTTACTTGGAGTTCCTGTAGGTTGTTTTCCTACAATTTTAACATTCATACACGTATGTGTCATGTAGTAATTGGTTAAAATTATTATTGTGAATAATACAGATCCTTGTGCAAATGTCAATTACTAAAAGATTTAATGTAGGTAATCACACATATGTAGTAATCGTAGAATTGAACTGAAGAAACATTGCATTTTTTAACTTTGTTTTGTGTAATGAATGTAGTTGTGGTGTTTGTGTGTGCATACGTACGTGTATGCACGCCCATGTGCATGTGTGTTGGTGAGGATTGTGGAGTGACTTGTCAGCATTTACTTCATGGTCAGTTGTCAATTAGAGTAATTTTTTCCATTGGCCAATTAGTTTTATTGCACTATTTTTCCATTCTGTAACAAATATTTATTTAGTTTGATTTTATTTCTACTTGTAAGGATATTTGTAAACTCTCGTTTAATACATTATGATTTGAAGTAAATTTTAAAAACCAAAAAATCCAATATAGTTTGCTGTTCATTATTTGAGATCTCCAGTGTGAACAGCAACATTCGCTATATTTAGTGAATGCAACAGAATGCTGTACTGAATAAATGTGTTAAGCATAATTCTGTTGTGACATCTTATAATGTACGTAAACATTATGTAAACTGAGTAGACAGGATGTTCCAAATATAAATGTCCAAACTGAAGAAGATGTAAGAGGGGGCCCAAGAGTGACAGAAATGCCCAATAAATATGTGGTCTGATTCTGGAATATGTAGAAGTTATGACCATTATTTTATTTTTTGGGCCTACTCTACACTACACTAAGAATTTCATGATAGTTACAAAATTAATTACCCAGTGAAGTGACATTTTTACATATGGTAGATGGATAGTGTAGCTACTTTACCAAACACCATTCATGTCATCATTGTTACAGTGATGTGAAAAATAATTATGGTATTGAAGAAGTTATATCGTTTCCTGATATTTGCCATGAGTTTACATGTTTTTGAAAAATAATAATGTACTGCACAACTAATGCCTGCCACTGTAAAATCTACCTTATTTTTTGCCAAATTACAGGTACTAATCATAATCTATCATGAGCAAACTTCAGCTTCGAAAAGGTAAAAAGGTAGTTATTATTCAGAAGTTGCAAAACATACAGACTTATGAGTAATGCGAGTAATTGGCTTAATTTCATTTGTTAAAGTATTCATAAAAGATGTTTACAATGTCTTCTTTGTCTCTTTATACACAAGCTGCACCTTCATGCAAAATTACTTTGTTATAATTGAAAAGTACTAAAATTTCATTTGATAGTAGTTTCAGGAATAATCCTCTATCTCTTTCATTTGATTCTGTTGAATTTTAAGGTTGGCAATGGTTATTTGTATAAGCTGAACCCTTTCTGTATACTTAGCATTACTTGTAAGTCTGTATGTATTGCAACTTATGGATAATAACTACTTTTTTACATTTTCAACACTGTAGTTCGCTCATGATCGATTATGATTATTTGGTGTAGGTATAATAAGGTAGTTTTTACAGCGGCAGGTATTAGTTGTGTAGTACATTATTATTTTTTTAAAACATGTAAACTCATTACAAATATCCAGACGAGATATAAATTCTTCAATAACATAATTATTTTTCACATCACTGTAACAATGAAGATATGAATCATGTTTGGTAAAGTGGCTACACTAGTCACCTACCATTTGTATAAACATCATTTCACTAGGTCAATTAATTGTTTGACTATTATGAAAATCTTAGTGTAGAGTAAAGTAGGGCCAAAAAATCAAAGAATTATCATAACTTGAATGGTTTAGTATCAGACCACATATGTATTTATCATTTTTGTCTGGCTTGGGCTCCTCTATCATGTTCTTCAATGTGGATGCCTTTGTTTGGAACAATCTGTATATCACACAGACATATTAGTTCTAGAATATACAGAACTGTTTTAAAATATAAATTAGTTGACATGTTTTATTTATAAATGTTTCCATGGTATAATGAAGCAATTCTCTGGTGTTAAGTGGCATAACTGTTTTGTTTGTTCATTGTTCCTTAAGATAAATGTAGTGTAATTATTTCACGGTCCATTAATGTTGTGTTACTGAGTAATTACAGGTTAATTTTTTTATACTTGTAAAGACATAACGCAGCTATTGTAATTTCAGTATGTGCCTTAAAATACTTATAAAATATTGTATTGGCATTGCTTAAACTCAATAAATAGTTTATGCTTGATGAATACAGTTTTGGGATTCACAATATAAAATACATTCATGATTGTGTTAACCTCGTAAACCAATTATAAGTACAAGTATAGTGTTTTGTTTTGTCTGTAAATTAAATAAGAAGTCTATAATTAGTATTGTAAATGTTTTCATATTAAACAAATGACATTTTGTATGATGAATATTTTTCCAAGCAAATATAAAGTTCCAAAAGGCAGTTGTTCAAATGAAATTTATTCATGCAGCAATATGAAATTAAAAATATACGCTATTAAATTGTGTGTATTTTATTTTAAAATAAAGTAGTATGTATTAAAATTCCATTACTTTCTTAATCAACAGTTCTGAATGAGAAAATATTTATATTTTGGTTGGGTTGCACAGTTACACAGTATTGCAATCACAGCATTAAACCTTATAATACTGAATTGTCTTGCTAGCTTTCAATGTAGTGGCAATTTGTAACGTAAAGAAGAAAATTGACTCAGGTGAATACTTTCTGGATTTAACTAATATCAGTAACATTTAGACCATAGCATAATAATTCTCTGTCAATAGCATAAAAATGGGACTTGTTCAAAAAAGGTTTGTGATAAAATATTTATTATAATTAATAACTGTCTCAGTTGTTGCAATCACCGGGGTGTCGCCTATCATCAAGGGAGAATGGGAGGTGAACAGTGATGTGTTAGAGGGGTGCACAATATTGTTACAACATATATTTTTGGGGTAAAAAAATTTTTTCATTATTTTGAGTTATAGTAAGCTTTTTCGTTAAGCACAATGTTTGGAGTGGTATTTTGGTAGGCGCCTTCTCTTTTTTGTTCAAATGCCCTAGATTTTATGCTTTGCAGGAAGTTTCCTATCACTTTGTTTTTTGTTAAGATCTAGGCCTACCCCTAAATGATTTTGCTTTTATTATTTTCATATGGCGTTCCCTTCCTTGGAGGTTAGGTTAGAGATTTAGGCTGTTTTGTTTGGGTTAAACCCTCCTTATTACTAGTTAATTATGTTTGATAAGAAACACGTGTTGTCTTTATTCTTTTTTTAAATAAGTAATGTGGTGATACATAATTTCATGATTTATTAGTTCAAAATTCATTTTTGGAGATGACAGTTTCTAAAGTTGTTTATGTCTAAGTTTTAGTTGGAAAGTTAACTGATAGTGTCTCTTTTAGAATTCATTCCTTTAATTTTAGATATTTTTTTTGTTTGAACAGATATTTGTAATTTGCAGACTTTATTGGTTTTGTTTTTGTTTATTTATTTTATGGTAAGGTCGATTAAGTTATGATGGAATTGAAATAGGAATCAATTACTTTACTATTTTATATCTAGTTTAGGATAAAGGCTTTTAATTTTTGACCGCCAAGGTTCTTAAAGAACTGATGTCACTCATTATTTTTAATTTGAAAGAGTTTCATCACCACATAGATCAGCAGACTTCTTCTGAAGCGATGGCAGCTGGTCATATTTTTCTTGGTCCAGGTGCGGGTTATTATCCCCCTTTCAGCAGTTCGGACGAATTGTCATCTTCTGCTCGTTCGAACCACATGCTGCAGCTGCGAGCTGTGTTGACAATTTCCTTGGTAAAGCTGGGAATGTTTTGATGATCAGTACAATTTGCCGCTAGGCTTGTAAGGCCTGTGAGGGGAAAAAGGGAGTTTCGCTTCGAGATATCAAGGTATCGATCACGGCGGTGGAGAGCTCTGATTGGCCTGTCATGATGTCGGCCTTGCTCGTAACGTCAGGTGAGGCAGCTGGTGTTTTGACAAGTAGTTGACAAGGTCACGGGCTGAGGGAGGGATTGAGTCGATAGCGAATAGCTGTTGTGGGCGGATGTCTTCGCACAGGTGGGCGGCCCGGGATGGGGCTGTGACGTTGTTGGGTGCGCAGTTGGGACGTTCTTCCCTGCTTCGCAGGAAGAATAGCCATGGCCATGGCTTTAAATAGTTGGTCTTCTAGCAAACAAGGATCTTAGTCACTAGAAGGTGATGTAGCACACAGCATGCAAGGTGCATGTCTGTAAGAGGTGTTGAGAGAAGAGGGCAACAACTTTATAGAGATATATATATATATAAAACTCATCTGCACTGGCCAAGAGGCCATAGGGGTTAGGTTTCTTTTATTTTAAATAATTGTCATTGACTTGGTACGGAACCTTCATTTTTGCAGTTGTGCTGTTTTTCAGAGCTCCTAGGAAAAATTTTAATGTAAGGTTTCGGGTATCCGTAGTGACTGGTTTGTAGATGGCTCCAAGGGTTGTTGGGTTCGTCAGTGGTGGAGTTGTGTTGGTACTACTGCAATGAAGTAAACATAGGTTCTCTATGTTCCCCGATAATTTTCTTTTGATAGGTTCTTCCCTTAAATTAAATTTCAGGTGTTGTTGTTGTTGTTTTTTTTAAGTTGTTTGGCCCTTATTTGGGTTCATGAAGTAAATCTTATTCTAATTCTTTAAAGCTCAGTTAATTATCCTGGCCAATATATATCTAAAATGAATAATTCTATAAACACACTTAAATAAAGTAACTTTAAATTATCTTTTGAGGGCATTGCTTTTAAGCCCATTGGGGCTACTGGTTGAGCATTATTGCTCTAGATACTTTCAGCTAGTGTAAATACAAATATTCCGATGCAATGATCCCAAAATAATTGTGGTTAAGTTATCTTCATTTTGAGAAGGGCTTTCTGTTAGCCTACAGCCAATACTTTTATTTCTTCAAAGTGGGCGTTCTCCCCCAAATTCAATCAAGCATAATTGTGTTGTACTTTTTTTTTCTAATTGTTCATTAAATTGGTACTAAGATTAATTCGAAGTAACCCAACTTTTTCTGTTTTTCAATACCTATCTTTTAATGAAACATAGCTTTAAAAGTTAAATATCTGTGTCTTATACTATTTTTATTATTATCTTCCTTTTTATATACATTTTTGTTAATTTTTTTTTTTCTAGTTGATAAGGAACCCGCCCTTTCTTTTTTTTGCTACGGTAATTCTCGACATCTCTCTCTCCATATTTATTGTTATCTACAGGGTTTACAGGTTTAAGGTAATCTACTTTAGTGGCATTTTATTTATCACATTATTTCTGTATCAGTCAGATCCATAAATAACCTCCCCCCCCCCACCCCCCTTCTTAACATCACCCTTTCTTTTTCCTACTCCTTGTTTACTCTTGGTTTAAGTGAGCCTTTTCTGGTTTTAAAGTAAGCGTTAGGGTATCATGCTACCCCTGCTGAGTAAAAGTTACAGCATGTGGTGGAGGCTTCACAGGTTAGATTTTGGTGTTGGCTCATTTTTCTATTTTTGTAAGTCTAGATTTTATCCTTCCCTCTCCCTACCTCCTCTCTCTCCCCAACTCCCCCATAACAATATAACCAGATGTTTGTAAAGGGAGCCACCCAGCTTTTGGCCATCTGGGATGGGGAGACTGCTCTCTCAGGGCATATCAGTTCAGGCATGGCAACATTCCCTTTGTGACAATGCATGTTATTCTGTGCGTGGCAATGGGGAACGCAGCTAATAAACCTGTCACTTTGTTCCAAGCCTTGGGGCACCTATATACCCCCACACTAAGAACACAGCATTGCCTACCAAACGTATACAGTAAATAAATACCCACAGGTCTGCATGTTGGGTTTCAATTTACTCACACAGTGCAGAGTAAACACATAGTTTAACACACAAAAATGATTCATTTTAGAGAGCAATGGTGCACAACTACATGAATCACACATTAAAATAAAAGTTCCTTGCTGGGCACAAGGAAAAATTGCAAAAATGAAGTGGCCTGGCCACATGGCTGGTTATAACATCCAGTAAAAATTCTGAGTCTGCTGGCAACCATAAATGTGAAAATTAAACCTTCCTTGCACCAAAGTGTTACAAGAGAGAGGCTGAGGGAAACACTGGAGAAAAAAATTAAGGTTTCTGAAAATTAATTCACAAAAATGAACAGTACTATAATCTGTTTACAACAAATATTGAAGGATTCCACGTGCAGCAGCATTTTCCCCACACAGTGGAGCAAAGTACCAGTTTTATTGGATAAAACTCATGACATTTCTAATATCTTGTTATAGAATTCACTTCCACTACGTCCCTATAACCACACAGAGCATATATAGAATGTATCACTATGGTTTGTAACATAACTTTTAGTTATTAGTATTAATGTGGAAAAATGAGAAGAAAAAATTACAGTTTAACTTGTGTTAAGTATGAAAATTAACTATTATTATTATTACATATGATAAAGCAACTAATATTATCTCTTATATCACCATAATCATCTCCAATATTATTATCACACACAAAGATTCAAATGGTCTGGTTTTCTTTTACATTCTTTTCTTGGTATAAGTTTTGTAATAGAAGAAATTTCAGGATCAGACAATGGCAACTTCATAAAACAACGGATATCTGTTAGTCATCTTTATACTCTTTCAACATCTTCTCTCTTGTAACCATTAGAAATCCTTGTTCAAGTTTCCTGAGCATCCTCACTTAGTGTCTTGATGACACGCAAAATGATTCCAATGAAGCGGATCCATGAATTGGAACATAATGCACTATAGGAGTCATACATATGCAATATGCAATTGTGCTGTTGCTGTTTCAGGGGTATATTACAAAAAATATATGGCACTGACAGCATATCCGCAGGATAGCATGCCCATTATTATACCCCACCACTTTACAAGGTCATCCAAAAACTTTGTAATTTATACAGAACAGGCAGTATTATAGTTAAAAAAAAGAACTGTATTTCCATTGTTAGTAATGTCTTCAATAATATGAATAAGCATGCCCATCTCCATTACAAAACCATATGTTATGGCTGTATTTTTACTTCACTTAGGCTTCTTTGCTCATGATTCGCATACTCAATAACTTATATTGGGGCCACGGTGGCTGAGTGGTTAGCATGCTTGCCTCCCACCAAGGGAAACGGGGTTCAATCCCTGGCCAGGTCACTCCCGGATTTTCGCATGTGGGAATTGTGCTCGACAATGCTGCTGGTCAGCAGATTTTCTTGGCGATTTCCTATTTCTCCCACCCTTTCATTCCAGCATTGCTCCATACTCACCTAAATCACCCTCATTGGCTCTCAAGACCTTGCTGTTAAGATCTGTCTAAATCTCTTCACTTCAATTCAATAACTTACATAGAGTGACCACTTAAGTAACTGTATGTTGGCATGAAAGGTTGATTATATATACTCAGAGCTGTTTCATTAACTTGAATCTTCCCTACATTTTCAGTATAATTAATCTTGTTCTGGAGTGCTCTTCATAAAATGTAGCATCAACGTCTTGCTGATACCATCCCTGTTACCAGTGAACTTACCTTTCCATTAATCACAGTTGTTTACATGTGGTGTTACATTTATTGTCATTGCCTGGTAGAAATTTAATTGGCTAAGTGAATTAATTTTTTCCTGTAAATATGTACATGCACCTCTAATAGTTTCTAATTACTCTTTCTGAAATTCCAGTTTTAGTGGTGTACAAAATCTGATGATGGTCATGAATTCTGCTAAATTAGTACTTTATATCCAGAGTAAATATCAATTTAGGACATCTGAAGAGGCATGGCATTCGTCAATTCATTTTAATCTGTAAAACCATCTGTCACTTTTTTTTAATTGATAATGCCCATCAAATACCCACTCACTTACAAATTAAAGCTTGGGATTACTAAGCACAATGATCTCATCCTTTTCTACTAAGGCAAAATACGTGCTGAAGACAGATCCATAAACACTTTAAAGTTTAAGCTGGCTTTGTGGTTTGTTGTAATGATGCATTCACACAAGTTCCTATTGCACAAACTTTCACCCGACAACAAGTCATGTAAATTCCCCCAGTTTGTTGCCACTGTACTATCCCTCTGTTGTCTCATCATACCCCTCCCCCTCCACTGCACTACTTATATCCCTCCCAGATGATGCCTTCCTACAACATCATAATTTAAAACTTTACAAATAGTTAACAATTCTGTTGACCAGTTAGCAGTATAACCGTTCTCGAAAATTTTCTTTAGTTTGCTTACGCAAATGACATCGTCAACTTTGTATTTACAAGAAGTGTACATGCCCATTTAGTGATGTGTTTCCTTGGAAATAGCAAGCAAGAGTTGACCCATAAGTTTTGTACATGTTATAAGGAAAGGTTTATTTGTTCAAATGGTAAAACACAAAATGGTAAATCACAAAAAATTATAAAATATTATATATTAATGAAAATTTAAATTGCTCATCTGTTTGCAGTGCTTCATAATGAATGGTTATTTAATTTCCAAATGTTAGTCCTTCTTTATTTTCGTGTCATGTAAGAGCAAAGGTTCAGGAGACATCTTCCACTCCAATAGTTTGCAAGAATGGTGTTTGCATGATACAGAAACTTTGCAAGACTCTTGCAGCCAAAGGAGAGGGGCAAAAAAACACTAGTGTCTAGAAGTTTTCACTGCCATGACATAGACAGTTGTATTTTGTAATAAACTGAAGGATTATTTTAGTGTTAATTTTTTTGAGTTTTGGCCAAGTAAACTGGTCTTTTGCCATACTGTGTGCAGTGGACCAAAACAGAAACTGAATCATGTTGTCTTTAGCAGATAGGGCCACAACTGTTGGACAGTATGTCTCAAACTTTGGATACTGGGGCACGGTGGCATCTGGTATTTCAACTGGTCCCACACATGCTTGGTTGGGGGGACATGTAAGGGAAGTGGGCAGGCCGTGGTAGTGTTTGGACATAAGGAAGGCAGTCCTAGGCTATCTGTACTATGTACTGTCAGGCTTTCTCCTGGTGGAATATTGCACCTGGAATCCTGGCCAGAAACAGGGCAGATGGGGATGTAACAATTTATCCACCTACTGCTGGGCCATCAATGTTCTATGTAACAAGATGGAAGCAAATTGATTATCATAGTCTGTGTCTCCCCAGACCATAATGCCTGCCATGGGGGAAGTGTGCCACTGATTGTCATTGATGTTTGTAATGAACATGGTGCTGAGGTTGGCACCAGTAGTGTGAGACTATGGTGGCGGCCAGCTAGAAGTGATCTAAGTATGAGTTCGAAGTAGTAACTGGATTTAAGCAATAACTGTGTGTAACATAGTTAGTTACGAGTGTGTGCAATGTCTATAAATACTAATGTAAGTAGTTACGTACAAGTGTGTGCGACGTCTATGATATAAATACTACATGGTGCTGAAACCCAGGACTCGTTTGCAAATATTACAGTTGTAAACAATGGCAGAAAACTCCATTAGCCTGAAACCTCCAAAGCATTTATCCTTGTTGGAAAATGGAATGCCAGTGATGTGGAAATTGTGGACACAGCCATTTGAATGGTACACAATTGCGACAAACCTGGAGAGTAAAACTCAGGCAGTTCAGGTCGCTACATTTATGAATGCAATAGGACATGATGTGGCCAATATTTTCAACGCGTTTTCACTCTCGGAGGCAAGGAGCAAAAACCTTAGATCAAAATAAAATTTGATGCTTATTTTGCACCGAAAACAAATATTATGTACAATAGATACTTGTTTAACAAGATTACTCAAGCAGAAGGTCAGCCGTTTGACGACTTTCTAACCTCACGCGTCAACCAAGGAAAGAAATGTGAGTTTGGATAACTGTGGGATAGTTTTCTGTGTGATAAGATAGTGGTAGGGGTTTGTAGTGACATGGTTCATGAAAAGTTTCTTGCTGAAGAGGACCTGACGTTTGACAAGACGGTAAAAATATTTAGAGCGAGTGAAATTACCAAACTACAGGTGTCTGTAATGAGGGGTGACACCTTACCTAGCATTCATGCTATCCACATTAGCCACAAGAAAATATTGTCTGAGTCACAAGACACAGAATTCAAAATGAGAAGCAAATGTCCAAAGTGCAGTTACAACCATCCACAGAGAACGTGCCCTGCAGTCGGAAAGAAATTTAAAAAGTGTGACAAGGTAGGTCATTTTGCAAAAGTATGTTGGTCCAAACAAGTACTTACTATTAACAGTGGGCAACAGGACCAAATACCAGAGCCTAGTACTTAAGAAACCTTCTTTTTATCATCCATTGATAACCATCTTAAGGAGTTGGACTGGATTGAAAAACTCACCCTTCCGAATGGTAATTCGGTTTCCTTTAAATTGGACACAAGGGCTCAGTGCAACAACTTGAGTAGCTTAATCGCTCAGAGAGCTCTGATAACAATCAGACCCTCAAAAAAAAGGTGTTGGTGTCATTTAGCAAAGACAGTGTTCCAGTACTGGGCAAAGCGGATGTAAAAGTTCTTGCAAACAAAAACACTCCACACTTAGTCACCTTCTTGAACGTTGAAAAGAGACACCAGTGCCTCCTGGGGAGGGAGACGTGTGAAAACCTGGGTTTCATAAAGCAGATAGATACAGCCAATTTTGATGGTGAAGTGTTTGATGGTATTGGATGCTTGAAGGGTTTCGCGTATGACATGGACTTAATTGATCAACCCAACCTCCATATCTATCTACCTAGGAGAGTGCCTTACTCAATTCGAGACAAGGTTAAATAGGAGTTAGACAGTATGGTGTAAAATGACATAACTGAACCCACAACAGCAGTATCACCCATGGTGTGGTGCATAAAAATGGGAAAGTGAGGATCTGCATAGACCCATCTACCATAAACAAAAATCTTAAGAGGAGGCATTACCCACTACAAACAATAGAAGAAATTGCTGCATGTTTGAAGGGATCCAAGTATTTCACACACCTAGACTGCACCAAAGGGTTCTGGCAAATTGAAGTGACTGACAGAACATCACAATATTTAACATTTGCTACACCGTGGGGTAGGTACAAATGTAAGCAAATGCCCTTCGGACTAACTTCAGCCCCAGAGGTATTTCAGCAAATCATGTGCCACACACTACATGGCATAAAGGGAGCTGAATGCTCAATGGATTACATCCTTCTTCATGCAGAAAGTATCAACGAACTAGTTGCCATCACTGAGATCACCATGAAGAAATGTGCAGACAGTAAACTATAGCAAGTGCATTTTTGGTCAAACCCAAGTGAAATACTTGGGACATGTACTCTCTGACAAAGGGATTAAGCCAGACCCAGAGAAGACTGGGGCAATTGAGCAACTGAAAATATCATCTGCAATTACAGAACTGCAAGATTCCTGGGAATGATAAAGTACTTGTCAAAATTTATCCCAAGGGTGGCAGAGTGCTCTGCCTTTCCTAATAAATAAATCTACTTGTTCTTTTGGAATTTTTTTGTGTGTTTCATTTTATCTTTACTTAAATTAGATGTTAATTTATCTAAACTACTAGCCATAAATTTAAATGTGACTGTAGACCTCATTTTTAAATGCTCTGTTTCTGTCTCAAAAGTAATAAACTTTTCTTCATTATTTGCAAGTAAATCAAACTATTTGTCATTATATCCTAACTCTTTAATAAATAAATGAGCATCATACCCAGCTAAATTATGGAAATAAATAGGTACAAAGTTGGGAAATTTTAATTTTAGATTACAATTACTACATACAGGATTAATGAATTTTCCAGTTAGGTATAAGAAGGTATTATGGCCCACTTAAGGTGTGGAAATGTTGACAGCCGCTATTTATTAGAGGAAGTAACAAACACCTGGGCAATATTGCAATACATTTTCTTGACTCTCAGAAGAAAAATAATAACAATGATCTTCTCTGCATTAAGCATTTATAAAAAATAATTCTCCATAAGTTTATCCGCAGGCCATAATCCCAACACATGTACGTAATATGGCCCACCTATTTGCGATTTTAGAGAAAGTGAAAGTTTTCATATTGAAAGTAACATGAAGCATACTGAAGGGGAGATTACTCATGTATTAAAGTAACAAAGTATAAAGCACAACTTAGTATTGTTAAAAAGGCTACTCAATGAAAAAAATAGTTCACAATTTTAAACTGAAAAAAAAAACACAAATTTTAAACTAAGTCATCATTTTACCACAATAATCCAAACCATCTTTATGAAAATTATATCACAAATGACATGTAGGGTACATAAACAGTTCTTTGTCCTCCTTACACAAGCCTACCCACTCTTCGTGGAGGTATTCACCACAGACTGCACCGCTTCACCTCGTCCTTGCCACACACAATAGAGTACCAGACATCTGCAGGTGTTGGTGGCTTGTAATTTGCACCTCTTGGTATTCTTCTTGGTCTCTTTCTTCTGCTTGCTGGTTTCTATATCCTGGAAGAGTCGTTTGCTCAACAGCAGCCCACGTAAGTTGATAGCAGGTTTCTTGTTACAGGTTGTTTTCTTCTTTCTCAATGGAATTGGAAACAGTTCAGTAAAAGAACTATGGGTAGACGATTTTGCTGACGAATCTGGAGTTTGTGACATTTCATGCTCTCCATTGTCGGAAGAATCTGAAGCATCTGCTGAAGGAGATATAATATCAGAGTCAGTTGATGATGTCGCTGGAGTGCGAGGACAATTACGGGATGTGGATGTCTATGTCACTGGCGTACGTCGGGAGAGTGGTAGTTGAGGTGAGCCTCAGGTGCCTGGTGTTGTGTTAGCGAAGGTTGACTCGGGAGCCATTTGTTCAGCTATGTCTTGTTCATCGGTGACTGGTTAGGGTGGAGGCAACTCAGTTGCTGCGCTTGCAGTAAAGGCCTCCTCTGGGATTATCAGAAGGTCGAAGGGATGTATGCCTGTGGCCTTGAAACTGCTTTTCATGTTTCCCTGAGACATGGACTTTTCCCAAGTGGGTGTGAAAACGTCCCCGAAATTCAATTTAGAAATATCGTTTTAATCTTTATGAACATCGAAATAGAGTAGTGCATGCTGGTCCTAGTAAATTTCAAAGCTTTGGAAGCAGCCATTATCTAATGGTTGTAATTCGTGTGTTGTGTTCGAAGGCAAACAATACAAAAGAATATCATTCTCCTCAGCAAAACTCACAAATTTTATAGTTCAAGTGAGACTTGACACCATCAAATATTAACAGACTTTTTCCACCAGGCTTGAATCGGGTGAAATGTTTAAAAAACTCGACAAATGTGTCAGCCATCATGCTACCTTTTAGAGTCATCCGAATATCTGCTCCAACTGGCATATTTCTTCCCCAAGCGGAGTTTCTCTTGACTGCTTTGAATAGGAGCATTGGGGTAAGGTAAGACCCTGTGACATTACATGCTACAACTGAGATGCTCACAACATACTCTTTAGCTACAACATGGACATGCTTGACCCCCTTTTTAACAAACACAGTAGGTTCCTTATGAAGTTGCAATCTGCACCCTTTTTTATCCACATTATAAATATTCTCAGGAAAATCCATGAAATTATTGTCAAGAAGCATTTTTTTCAGTTTATCAAAGTGATCTGTTACAATGAACCTATTCAATTTTGTAACACATGCAGGGTTCAGTCTCTGCACCTTCCTTTTTGCAACATGGGGTTTCCTTTAAAAAAAAAAAACAACCACCAGCGACCAGTTTTCCCTTTAATGAACTTGTTGGGAATACCATTATCACTGCAGTGTTGGAAAACATTCAGCTGGAGCACCTTAGATGTTAATGGGTACTCGACATCGCATAAATGAAATATACGCGAGCATAGTTCTGGTTCTTGTTCTGCTGAAAGGGTTGGCTTACAACCCAACTTTGCTTTCACATTACCTTCATCACATTGATACTGGCGAAGGGTTCACCTGGGTACACCATACCTGTGACAAGCTTCACGAACGGGAATTCCTTTTCCTTTCACCGTAAGGATAGACTTGGACAGGGCATCTTCGGTTCATAATCCTCGCTTCTTCATTCCATATTTTATTTTGGATATTATGAATCCTGCAAAGAAAGAGAAAATTACAATATAGTAGTGGTTAATCCGGTATGTGTAATTTAATCAGCCCATGAGTATGTAATATGGCCCATGTGTAAACTGTAATTTTTTTTGTAGATTTAACAAGGAAAACCCATTTACCAAAAGAATCCTTTGTAAAATTAAAAATTTTAGATTGTACTATTGCAGATTTTACAAAGAAAATGTTAGTAACTTAGTTTTACAAAAGATTTGTTTGGCAACTGGGTTTCCAAGGATTCCTTTTATAAACGTACAAACTATTTATAGATGGTAGGTAATATGACCCATGCATAGGTAATATGGCCCACAAGGGCCATATTAACCACACTGATGTTTTCGTCAAACATCCTTCACAGTAATTTATATGTAACATATACACAAATAACTATACATCCTTTCCATTCTGCATTAAATAGTAGACCATTACCGAAAATAATTCAAACTAATATGTTAGTTAACAAATAGTTATAATGTAACTTACTGAGCGAAATTTAAGAAGCTTTATTTATGTAATGGAGAACTATCAAATAATGCCAGCTTAACACGATGAGGCGCAACTGCTGGTGCCATCTACCACATCACGCTCCCTTGCGTAACTCCCGAACAACATGTGACTGCCATTTCGCACTTGCTACACTAACTACGCTCGCAATAACAAGTGGGCCATATTGCCAGCCGGGCCATAATACCCTAAGACACTTATGATCATGATGACGTACTTTTTCATTGTCCTCTGTATATTAACATGCGCACACAGTGCATTTTTTTATTCACTATATAATTTTCTTCTTCTTTTAATAGTGGATGCATTGGTTCAATTTGTAAATATATTTCCCCAATTCCTTCTACTTCCCTTTTTATTAATTGTATAAACATCTTATGTGTATTTGGACCACGATATACTACTGGAAGCTTATAATCATCATAACTAGATACAATATAATAACAAAATCCAGAAGCTTCATGTAACTGATATTTCGTTGTATATGATTCATCATTCAATTTTAAATCAATATTATTTATTTGTTCATTTGTAAGATTATATCTTTATTTAAGAATATTCTTATAAAAGTCATCAATATCATATTCGGTTAAAACTGGGTATTTTTGAATTAATTTAAATTTATATATTTCTCTTAGAGTTGGTTTAGTTGTTGGTATTTTCTTCAATATTGATTCAATATCTGCATATATTGTAAATGGTAAATAGAACCTTCATTGCATGTTTGTAATTTTGAAATATATTTGCTCTCCTTTCGAGGGTAAAGTAATTTTTACAGCTTCATTTTTAGAGCAGTCTTTTGTATGTTTATTTTACTTCTCTTGAGAATAGAAGAATCGAAGACACACATCACTTTATTCTTTGTGAGTTTTAGTGAATATACTGTGGATTTATCTTCAATAGTCTACACATTTATAGCTGTATCAATTTGATTTTCTATTTTTTGAATCTCATCAATTTTAGTAGGATATTCATAATTAACTAATATTTTGTCAATATTAAGACCAACATTCTTATATTTAGATACTCCGCCCAAATTTTTGTCTGCTGGAAATAGTGCAGATTTTCTTGCCCAAAGAAAACATTTTTTATCTTCATTTTTCACATTAATACATGCTTTCTTTTCTTGATAAATTCTGGTAGTTCTATATATGTTGCACCATTTAATGGATTATACTTATTTATGGCTAATTGTATTCCAATTATTCTACCTAAAGTCCACCCCGAACGTCTTCTTTAAAGTTCAGAAAAATGTGTAATTATTTCTTGTATTATGAATTTATAAATCCTTTTAATATCTCCTTCATTTAATATTCTATTATTGGGTGATTGAAATGAAAATAATTCTACTTGATTATTTTGTTGCTTACAACAATTAATATATAATTTAATGCTGGTTTTCACCCCTCTAAATGTTCTAAGATGATCGTGTATTTTCTCAAATAACTCATTTTTTACTGAAGTCAAAAAATGAATATGCTGTACTAAATTAAAGGTATGCTCAAAGTTATATGTTGTTATCCTACTTTTAAAAGTTTTATTAATTAAGTAATTTGTTATTGGTTTCACTATTTCTTTTGAAAATGAATACATTAGTAGAATGAGGGAATATTTCTTTTAATTATTTTCTATATTCTTTATATAATTCATTGTAAAAAAAATATAATTTTACCTGCTGGCTTTTATTTCTAGGTTTTTCAAACACATTATTACGAAATGGGAATATTTTTTTTAAATTTCTATATAATTGTCTTTTGGAAAGGGTAGAATTGTTAAAACTCTTTTTTATTTGGTTATTTAATATTTTTGCTACAATAAATGAAATTATATCAGATTTTCATAGATTATAATAATATGGAATTTATAATTTTTTACCAAAACCTCTCAACATGAAAACGTACATCCTGTTCAACACACTAGTTATCTTAGAAAGCCTCCGTATATGTTTATTATTAGGGAAGACATTTTAATTTACAAAATGAAAAATATAAGAATAACAAACATAGTCGAAAAGGTGTTTGCCTTCTTGTTATGGGGATAATTCTTAAGATATTCACTACAACATTTTTTTACATATATTTGTATGTTTATCCTTACTACTTTTTTTAAGAAAACAATTTTATAGATTTATTCTCATTACATACTTTATATGTTTTGTTGGATAATTATCATGTAGATTTTAATTTAAAATACCTAATACTGTATTGTGTGATTTACTATTTGTATGGGTTTCGAGCTGTAGATTATACATATATTTTCCACATTCGCATAGTAATTCCTCTTTTTTTTAAAACTCACATTGATTTTTGTCATATTCAGCACATGTTTTACAAGAGTTAATATGCCAATTAATTGTGTATTAATGCATGTGAAAACTGTCTATGTTTAATACTTTGCCACGTTCTTTACATTGCTTAGAAATGGTATTAGTTTCCATTGCATTTATTAAGAAAATTAATTTAATGCGAGAATGACATTTTTTTTCTATAATAATTTGTTTATTAGTAAATTACACGAAAATAGAATCACTTCTCAAGAAGTTAGACAATTTGTTTGAATACATTAAACTTGACATGCAGCAAGCTGCACCATGGGGGGAATAAGGTATGGTGGATAGGAAATGCTGCTTACCAGGGTTAAGGGCGCCAACCCATTGTGCGAGCACGAAGTTATACTTATCAGAGACTCCTCCTCTTGGGTCGTGAAGGCCGACGACCGTTGGCATGCCTCCATGTCCACATCTTTATGGATGTTATCAATTTAAAGTACCTTTCCGCCAGCCGTAAACTAAACTCCAAATCACCTCGTCTAGTCAGGGATGTCGACCCCACTGATACGTCAACTCACTCCCAAAGTGTCATTTTAGCCACACAATGCAATTATTAAAAACACATGGTCTATATAAAGTTACGAGAAAATGTTAAGTAAATGACAAATGGTTAAACATAATATGTTGGTATCTCACCAGTGCGTATTTATTACAAGTTCTTCCCCATCAGGGCACTGTAGTTTACATACTGCTGTTTTAGCCAGGCGGCTCTCATAAAGACGAAATGACCGTAGAGCCTATGGGCTCAAGTTGCATAGTACACCTCGGCCGTGTAAAAGACGAGCTGGCGGTGAGAGACTGTGTACTCTGGGTGAACAATAAACAAGAGGTTCCAGTAGACTAACATTAATTAAGCAGAATTACATTATGATTATCAAACAAAGATGATGTGCCTGGAGACCGTGGCGTGGTGGTACTCTCACGAGATCTAAGATGCTACAACTGCCTGTTTGGCGCGGAGGCCGCTCACTGGCCGATGCTCCTGCCCAAAAATCACGTGACATAATTTTACATAAAGTGAAATAAAATGAATGAAACGAAATGGTCTCTACAATGCCGATGAGATGTACATATCAATAAACTCTTAACAACAAAACATAAGAGCACATATTAAAAATAGAAATATAAATACACACATTCAACCAGACCGCATTGCCGTGGCAACCTAATCTCAACATTGACAAGTGCAAATAAATAATAATATCTTCATAGGGCCAGTCCCCAATCAAGTTTATTACATCTATATGATTTTTGTTTGTGGCAAAACAAGTGAGTTCACAGTAATTTGCATAAAAACACTTCAAAAATACTTTTAAGATTTTACAGGGGCTATTTGCCATGTGGCCATGTGCACCGATCCACTTTGACGAGTCGTTTTGGAACGTGGTAGGATAATTCAGTATTACAATACTGCCAGTACTGATCGAACATACTTTAAAGTATAAATATTAAAAATGATTTGCAATGCATTAAAAGTTACATTAATAATTATCATAAATATTATAGAGATGTCTATGTGTAAAATAGCCTTGTCTGTGGCCACTCGAGTAAATGCACAAAATGGTGCCTTTAACGAACGAGATTTCAACAAAATAATAATTATGTAAACACAGGATTGCACTCAAATACACTAAAACAATTATAATAAAATATAAAGAGACCTTTCGTCTTGTACTTACAAGACATGGGTAAGATGGGAAAATTAAACACTGACGTAACACATGGCACTACATAAACATTGACCTTCAAAATGTAAATACTAAAAGTAATGAAAAACATGTGGTACTCGGTCTGATGTATGGACACTGACATTCGTACAAGCACATACCTAGTTGCATGGTAACCTAACTTCACATATTTGTGTACACTGATGCACGATATGGAACACTGACACCTACATAGCATGAGAACATTTGACATATTTAAATTCTATTGATTTGTACATTTTATTTGGTTTTTAGCTTAATTTGTTTGATTTAAATTTCTTGCTAAAAAAAAATTGACATTTCTAAAAAAAAAATAAATAAATAAATAAATAGCTTGAAAACAAGAAATTTGCATGTTTTTTTAAATTAAATTTTTTTGTTTTTTAAGTGGCACAAATCCTGTACGCCATTCTTGAAAAAAAGAGGTATATTTGCTTGATTTTTGGGGTATATTTGCTTTTTTTTATATATTGCATAAGTTCTTAAATTTCAAACCATGATTTTGACTTCAAATTGTGTGATTTTCGATGAAACATAGATGTGAGCCAGAACCCACCTTATATATCTACTCATATCATCTCGGTGATATGCCGGTTGATGATGTTCAGGTGGTATTTGAATATAGTCATTAGGAAACGTCCAGAGTGGTTCCTAACTTTAAAGCTTTATCTCGTGATAAGCCACAGTAATATGTTTGAACGAATCTGAGGGGGCAAACACACTCCTCCTTTCGTTCAGAATACTCTCAAATGCACCGTGATACTCGGTGGGGACCCCATGGTCAAAATCATCGAGTGTCACCGATCGATTGTTTATCTCTATATGTTTCCAAAGTTGTACACCGTTCTTCTAAGTTGTTTACCAAAGTGAATTCGGTCTTTCGGAAACTCTACTATGACTTATTGCTGTATTAGCCAGGATACTCCAAAGATGACATCTTTGCGGATTTCCTTCGAAACTAAATCAGGTATACATATCTCTACATCTGTGATTTTAACGGGCAGCTGAGTAATACCAATGACATTACTTGTACAATTCAATAAGGCGAGCTCTACAGTTATGTTAGTGTTTTGTATGTCAGTAGGCTTGACAAGTTCTTCGCGGACAAAATTATGTAAAGCCGCTGTGTCAATTAGAGCAACAGTTGAAACACTTGCAACACATACAGGTACCCTCAATAAATGATCAACAGTAGTACTCACTTGTCCCAGGTAGGTGTTGATCGGGTTGTTTACTTCAGGTGGGTCTGTCGGCGCAGACATGCTGGCAGAGTAGGGAAGCCCCTGTGGTGATCCTATCCCATAGGTGCATTTCCCATAGCCGTCGAGATCCTGTTAGGACACAGCCTGTGACAGTGGTACTGCTTGTCTGGGCAGATGCGGCAGTGTAGTGGTTTACGTGAAGCCTCCGTTGTGACAACGTGCGGTGGATGAGCAATCATGGCACTTGTGCTACTGTTCCTCGTAACGGTCGCGGTGTTGTCTCTTTGCATACTCATGGTCACGTGTGTGGTCATGTTACGCAAGTTGCTCGAACTCGGGCACGGCATGTTCCCGTTATTTTCCGCATTGTTTCTGTTCTTGCCGGCACTTTTAAAGTCCCATGAGTTTGTGTAATAACTGCATCTTGGCTCTGAGTCGTGTACGATACTCACTGTAGCCCTTGTGAAATGCAGAAAACCACTGTACCCTATGGGGCACAGGGCCAGGCGGTACACTGTAAGTACTGTCTCCACTATATATTCCAACATGTCCTCAGGTTACCAATGTTGGTAGTGACGATTAGCAAAGCTGATCTATATATTCCAACATGTCCTCAGGTTACCAATGTTGGTAGTGACGATTAGCAAAGCTGATCTTCCTGCTTACAAATGTTTCCACATTTTCCCCTTGCTTCTGCTCATTCGTAAACAATTCCAGTGGTTGTTTGAGCATTTTGTAGGTGCTTGCATAGCGGGCTGTGAATTTCGTGATGAACTATGTCTTTGGCATGTTGTATTCTGTTGTTGAATGCCACCAATCCTTCACATCACCTGACTGGTGTGCACTGATGGAGTTAGGCCACTCTTCCACGCTGACTCCATATCTCTGCAGTCTGCCTGTGCATTCAGCGAGAAAGGCCTTGGAATCTTTGGTACCCTTCCCGGAAAAAGTCGGGAGGTTCTGGAAGTGTGTTGGCATCGTGTTCGTCTGCTGTTATAGGTGTCGCATTAGTGCGTGGTCTTGGCTGCCACTTCACCCGGGCATCCGGGTGTGCATGACAATTAGTCTGCCCTCATGTCACTATCTCCACTGTGGTTTCTGCGTATATCGGCCGGTGTTGTTTATATTCGGGCATGTGACACTGTTGAGATTGAGCGGGACACACCCTTCACAGTGGAAATTTCCCTCGCGGAAGCTGTTCCAGTCACTGTCACTCACACATTTTGAGTGGTATTTGTTTCTGCACAGGTTACACACAACAATGGTATGGCCTGCTCCTCTGCACCTTCTGGTGCAGCACTCTTGCACGTGGCTTCCTACAGGCGGTAGAAAAACAATAAGTTGTGTCGATTCAACTTGTCCAACATCGTCTGTTCATTTACCTATGTTGCTAGTACATTCTTGGCATTTGAATACGTCACAGGATAATGTTGGCCATTCCTCTGCAGACAGGCTTTTTAAGTGCGTTCCTGATTGACATAACTCACAGCAGATGGTGTTGTTACCAGGGTCGTTGCAGCCAGTGCATGTACAGCATGCTGGTCTGCCTGTCGATGCTGTCGTGGGTGCTATCAGTACACTACATCCTTCAGGTCTGCCGCAGCAGATGTTCGCCTGCAGGTTGTATTTGGCATATGTATCCAGTGAAACGCTCCTTCCTCATGATGCACAAATCTCACCCGTGTGCCCCATGTTGGCTTGATATTCCAAGACTGCACACGCGGTTGGATGTAAACCCACATGCACAAAGGGTTTTCTTTGGGGTTCACCTGGTATACCTGAACTGGTGGGGTGCAGGGGTCAATACTTGACCGGCCCGTACCATGCACACGTGCCAGGTTGCAGGCCCGCAGTGACGTCGAATGTAAGTCCAAGTACACAATGACATCATGGTTCTCTCTGCCATACGAGACACAAGGGTATTTGATACGCGCCCAATATGGCGGTCGGTTCAGTGTTCGATGTGCTTCCGAGAACAATGGCGGACTTCCGGTATGCGAAAATGTCATCATGTGCTCGATATTTTCCGCGATGTGAGTCTTCGCCACTAAGTTGCGGCGCCAAGCGATGTGGCTTAGGGCTTGCGAGAGGTGTGCAATGCCAGATTACCTTAATGGTGCTCCAGCTCGTCGATGGAGGTGGATTCAGATTGTTGTTTTCCTAGGGTGCCAGCTTTTCAATTATTCGGAAAGGCGCGCATATCTCCTCTCAGGGTCGTTACAGATCGACAGCCTGTGGCGGCATCCCCTCGCAGTACACATATTACGAAATGTTTAAGAAAGACATTGCAATACTTTAACACACTGAGCACATGGTCGGCGACCGTGTGGTTACACTTACTGCTTAGGGCCAGTTCCTGAAGTGAAGTTCTTTAAATTAAAATAAAATATGTGGATTTCAACAAAGAAATATATTACCAAAGAGAGAATACACGTAGTAATACAAACGATTCCAGTGTCTGAAGTGGGCCTGGCACATGAGGCTTGCCAGGGGCCTATACGGAGAAAATGGCTTAACTAATGGGTGAAAAATTGCTTGAAGAATCTCTCCGAGGTCGCAAGTCGGCGGAGAGGAGAGTCGGCCCATGGGAGAGCAAAAGCTAAAAAAAAAGTTCCGGAATAATTAAATGTTAAACTATTGACACCCTAAACGATTAGCACAACTTGATTATGCTCCCGTGGCACGCTGCACAGAGTGGCGCACATCTACCCTCGAAGACCCATTGGTCCAGACTAAGTATGGTAAGTTATAGGTACCGTTAGCAACGGACACCTTCCAGCCAGTATCTCAAGGGAATGTTTACAGAGGACAAAATGTAAAACACTTCATACAAAAGTTCACTGAGTGCATGAAAATAATTAGTAGATTATTTTACGTGGCTTAGAATGTTCAGAATTCTTTAGGGCAGTCTCTCGATATTGTTGCTAGGCATAAAACACTGTAATAAAATTTAACAAAAATAAAACATACATTTAAACCCTTCTCAAACAGCGAAATTGATTAAAGTGAAAATTAATGTGAGAGCTGTTGGATATTTGTTGCGTGAACTTTGCAATATTGCTGCTGGAACTACAAGCATATTTGAATGTTTATTTTCCTTGAAATGTGTAATCAGTTACCAGTATCTCAAAACAAAATAACACACAACATAGCACTTGGAAAAATAACAGAATAATTTTTAGTGGCTCAGTTGGTGTCTGCATGAACACACATGCAACACGTGGGTGAGCACTCAACATGAAAATACAAATTAAAGCAGGGATGCAAGGAGGAGATAACACTTCCTTTGACGTGCATTAGTCTCTGCTTTAAGGGGGTTAAACTTTTACCCAGAAAGAAACTAGCTAGGCGTCGGTTACTCTTGGCAAGCGGATCTTTAGATGCAGAGGACAGATCCTTAGTACATTCATGCACGAACGATATACCACTTCACACACATTGATGCACAATGTGTGGTTCATGCTGCAGCAAGAACTATTGAGCTCCCCCCCCCCCCAACCAAATGCGGAATCAAACAGCGGTGCACAGAGCGAATGCAAAATCATATTTTAGCAATAAAATGTGAAATTATGCAGTTACAATATGTGTATGCACAACGTTGAGGGCTAGAATAGACTTATCTGCCAGTGTGTGATATAAACTTAATGAAATGTTTGAAGTTTAAATTATTTTTCCAAATATAATATTTCGAATTTTTTATTGGTGTTATTTACAAATTAACAGCAAATATTTAAGGACACCGAAATCACATTTTATTTCAGTTTATGGTTGCATTATTCTCCCAACTTACTTTGACGCCGTCGGGTGAGACACGAGACGAACGGTGACATGGTAAACTTACGGTAGGTAATGTGATGTTAATGGAATCATGGGTTTTTTTTTTTGACCTCTCGATGACACGCCAGTTTTCCATGTTTCCTTGCACTCGTATGTTTATTTTCTCTTGATTGTGTACACATTTTAGCTGTGCTCGCTGCACGGAATTGTATAGCTCATTGATAAGCCTGTTATCACTTCCGAAGCTAATTTGCTGTACGCTTATTTCTTGCATTGCTTCTTGCACGAACAGGGGCAGGATTTCGTCCCTAACAATGATGTCACTATTCGGAGCGTGTGAGAGTGCATCCGCCGATTCATTTTATTTGCCGGGCACATGTTGTACTTCAAAGTCTTCTGCTTGCAGCATTAGCGCCCACCTAGCCAACTTGCTACGTGCTTCTCGCATACTATGGAGCCAAACGAGACATCTGTTGTCCCTATGAAGGGTGAATCGTTGATATTCTAAATATGCGTGGGGTTTTCTCACAGCCCGCATGACTGCTAGGCATTCTCGCTCATTCACATCATATTGGCGTTCAGTAGGCCCGAGCTTTGCAATAGCAAAATCGATGACCTGTCGATTTTCGTTTTCCTCGTACTCGTACAGAACATTACCTATGCCCTCTTGGCTCGTATTTGTTTGTGAAAACAAATGTTTGCTCGTATCATATATGCAAGTGTGGGAAAATTCTGAAACTTTTCCTTAATTTCCCGGTACGACTGTTTTGCTTCATTTGTCCACTGGAACCTGCACTGCGGTGACATTAACTCAATTAGTGGTGCTGTTATAACTGTAAATCCTTCCAAGTTCTCTTGCAGCCATTTACCTATTCGGAAGTATTTGTGTAACTCTTTTCTAGTGAGCAGGGCTGCATAGTACACTTTTACCTGGAGCTGTTCCGGATTTGGCTTGTTGCCTTCCTCGCTCAAAACATGCCCTAGGAAATCAAGGGATGTTTTTCCCACGTGACATTTGTTTGTTGCACAAGGCAACCATTTATCGCCAATATTTCCAACACCACAGATAAATGCGTTATGTGCTCTTCCCAATGAGGCCATCTAGCATACACACCATCATTGATTGTAAGGTTACAGGGGTCACTTAAGTCCGAACAGCATTGTGCAAAATTGGAATCTACGTCCGTTGGGCACTGCAAAAGCTGTCTTTTCCTTGTCTTGGTAATTTAGTGGCACTTGCAAGTAACCGCTTTTTAGATCCAACAATGTAATGATCTTTGCTTGGCAGAACGAACTTAAGGTGTCCTTGATGCTAATGTATGGAGGAAATGTGCTGCGAGTTGCCTGGTTGAGCGGACAGAAATATATGCAGAACCTTTAATTTCCATCTTTTTTGGGTGCGAGAGTTCTATCCGAGTTGTATTGGCTAGTAGTTGGCTCTATTATGCCATCCGAGAATATCCTGTATTTGTTGATGGATCACTTTTGGCCTGATGGGGTAAATAAGTTTGCGACACTGTGTGGATAGGTCCCTGTTTTTTTCAATGGTATCTCGTGTTCGGCCACCATGGTTATACACAGGCATTATGTGTGGAGAATACATCTCGACACTCTTCCAGGAAGAGTTGGAAGGCCGCCTGGTGTTTGGGCGGAAAATTGTGGTCCAATTCCTCTAGTGAAATTACAGGTGCACTATCTCTCAGGCATCAGTCTAAACTGTAAATGGCATGTCACCCTTTTACAGCAAAATGTATTCTCCTAGCAGCTGGCTCGACAATAGTGTTTTGTTCCTTCAACCAAGTAATACATACCACGAATTCGTAAATTCACCAGTGGATCCATCAGTGCTTGATACACTGGTGTACACTGATGCAGGTATTTTACGAACATCAGGTTGACCAAATGGTCAATTTTTTACTACGAAAGCTTGAATTCTAAATGGGTACCAGTGCCAAAGAAAATAAACATTGTCTAAGATTTTCAGCTCTATTTAAGTCTAATTTGAGAGAGAAATTAATACAGTTGCATACAAATTCCACCACTTCCATTGCATCCTGAACCTGCAAAACACTTGCTCAGTGTTTATGTTATTGCTTTTCAGAAGCAGCGTTCGAACATTCACCAGTTGAAGTTTCGATATATATCCACCGGTTCCATCAGATTTTTAGGATGGTGGAACTACTGATACACTGGTTCAACCAGACTCACCAAACTATTAATTTTCGAACGTCCGATGTACATTGGTTGATCCACTGGTGAATTTACGAATACGGGGATTGAATTGCATCTTTGCGTGTTAGGCGAAATAATAGCTGTTGTTACTCTCTCTATATCGCGCACATATTTAGTAATCTCTGATTGGATTATTGCCTTGCTCTTGTGCTGCTTTGTGGCCAGCTTAATGGTATGATTAGTAAAACACAATAGCAGCTTCATTTACAAAAGCAGCTGAATGAAGTTGTGGGATACCGGGTGTGTATCAATATGTGACAATGACGATTATTGACAGTGGCCAAATTGCGAATGAATTTAGTTGCTGTGCTACTAACCTGGTTGATGAGTGACTGTTGTGAATTATGTCCGGTGTTTTCCTGCTGTAGTGTGAGCGGTGTGGCAGGAGTGTTTGAGTCCCCTCACTCACACTTCCTAGGTTCTTGCTATTATTCTGTGCTTTTGCTAGATGCGGGTTGTTAGGGAAATCACTATGCCAGCTATACACCTCTCCTTTGCAGTAACGACAAGGACACCTCAGCGGTTGGCTCTTGTCCCACTTCACACGTGCAATTATGTTTCCCGCACATTTGCTGTGACTTGGTTAGCGAATTGAAAATCTGTCCTGTTTCGTCTGGTTAGGATTGGTTTCTGTGAGAATTTTCCCGGTATTGTCCAAAAGAGTTATGGTTCTGCCGGTACTTGCTCTCACTCTCGGCCCGTTCGTTTTCCTGTGGTTGTTCGTGGCGACACCGTACAGCATTCTCATCGCGTCGTGGTTGTGTGGGAAATAATGGTAATTGCCGATGAAAGGGAGTAGTTGGCAAAAATGTGACAGGAGCAGCTGTGGGATGTAAGGGTGTGGACTGGGTAGGTGGTGTCGGCTCGTCGCTGGGATACATGTGCCCTGTTAGTGTGTGGCTGCTCGGAAGTATTTTCAGCCACAGTGCAATTTCTGCCCATGGATCCGCTCCACTCTCTGTTGTTTACGTGCCCCTCTGACTCCTCTTGATCACAATCTTGCTGTGTTGCTCATGTATCTTCCTCCCTGTTCTTACACTGTTCCTATTTACCGGTGCCTATTTGCGTTTCATATCTGGTTAAAAGATCCACCATTTTGTCACACGTGTTTTGAATTAGTGCTATGTTTAAATTGCACTGTTGACATTCAAACTCGAAGCCTGATACTGTCATGAGTTTGGTGTTGCTCAAACATTCCCTGCAATAACTCGTACTGCATTGTTTACATTTAAGTCGGATTGCGCCTTGCCCAGTACATAAAAGATTGTTGCACCAGTTACACAACTGATAATTTGGAAATGTTAAATTGTCCGAAACTATCACAGTTTAGTTCTGCTGCCACACTTCTGTTGCTGATTTTGCGGTCGCTCATGGCATGGTTGACTGCACAACTGATCTTTCAGTAACACAAGCAGTACTAAGTTCCGAGTTCGTACTTAGAGAATGTGTCCTGTTGTACATGGAACAAACACTGCAAACACAGAGGAGCCGTTCCTTATTTATAGTGGAACCACATGCGGTATGATCCAAAGTATCGCTGCTGCGCAGCATTTGAGCACCTTCCCCTCTTGCAGCTGACCTTCGCGCATGTCGACACGGGTTGTTGGCCACCGGTAGCAAAGCACGAGGAGAGCATACCTGCTCTCGCCGATCAATATGCGACCCCACTGTCCAGCACCGGGCGGGCGGTCTGATGTCACACACTACTTCAAGATGGCTGCAACCCGTTCGAGCCCATTGACATTAAAACAATGGCCTAGCTGTTGTTTTGGTATGTTTTCTGCTCATCCACTTGGCACAATTTCCCGGCATCTCAACGGCGTGTACAGCGTCGCGACGCTGATGCTGTCTCCATCCTGCTTCTTTGACGTCCCCATTGCGGGTATTTGGGAGATATTGTGGAAAAATATTTTGGCGGTTTTTGGAAATTCTTGATGCGGGAAGGATTAGACCATATAGAGGGGTGCCATTTTGAGACTGGCTCTGGGATCCTAGGTTGGTAATGGGTACCTTAGAGGGGCGGTGAAGTTGTGAGTTTAGGTAATTATGTTTCACCCAGGGCACCAGGCACCATCCAAGGACTGGTGATACTGTGATGTTCGGCAGAGCTGACTCTGTTGATCTCCAGGTCGTTGGGCCATTCACCCTAACCAAATTCTCCTGGTTGTGGTCGTTCTCCTCTGATCAATTATATTGACAATTATTTCATTTCACAGAAACTTCTTGCCCCCTTAAGGAGGGTTCAGATGCCATAACTGTAATAATGCGCTATGTAGTGGTTGCTAACCGGTGACCTACTGGCAGGCCACATATATTAGAGTGATCAGTAATTACATGTAGACATTGACATTATTAAGACACTTTATGAACATAGCACTGCAGCAGATAATTTGTGGGCCTGCACCCTGTCACACCTTGCGGTTATACATGTAAATAATATGCAGGTTAAACTTCAGATGTATATTCTGTGATTTATTGAACATTCCTTCTGGAAACACTTACATGATTTACCAGGCCCAGCCTGCTGGTAAGGCTCTACTGCAAAATGACAGTGCTGTCAAACAATTGCTTACGGTAAATTAAACTCCCCGGTGCAATGAAAACACCCAGGGAGAAGGTCAGGCATCTCCAGCTTATAAATAGAACAGTTCCGGTTACATTACAGTCTATTGAAGTGAATGATTGGAACAAAGTTGTAGGCCACTGCAGCGCGCACGAATGCAACCTTGCCCCCACGAGTTCTCAGATGCTACTGGCTTGGCGCCTACCCAGACTTGGAGGGAGTGAGTACACCAAGTGGGCACTATTTTCTTGGAACCTTGCCACATGTATAGAATATACACTAACCTTTACTTATTAAATGAAAACTGAATATATACAATTACAGTTGCAATAAAAGACATTCAATGAAAACACATAACCCTGCAATGAGATGGTGTGAAGGTGATATATGTGGGGTGAACATAAACATTGCAATACTAACCTTTAACTCAACTTTGCCTTTTAAAAGTATTATATGGTGTTCCGTAAAGCCAGTTGGAAATTAAGGGTTCGTATGGCATCTGCCGTTACTCCCTTATTGCTGGTAGGACTGTTGGCAGTGCCATTTCACTACCTTGCATTAAGTGCACGATCATTCTTTGCTCACACTTGTTGCACTTGCCTATATGAAAACACTGTGCGCAGAGGCACATCACTAGCACGTGCATGTGAAGTGGGTATTCTAGTTGTGCTTACTCGGTTCATGGCCGGGCAAACAGTCTGAGAGGCGAGGGATGCGAGCGCACGTCAGTAAAAAAAATAGTTTACTTCATGGTATATAACCAGTATTGTTTATCTAGTTACAAAAAATACTTTTTTGTTGGGATTGTAAAAGTCAGTGCCAGTCTACCTCCAGGAAACTTACTATAGTCATCTCTGTGCTTCAGTTATTTTTGTGGCAAGTCTACTTTATGAGCTTTTAAAAAATTTTACTGTTCGTAAACAGCCATTTTTTGGTCACTGCAAAATTTGGTATAGCCATTCTTAAGTATTTTCAATTTTGTTTCCCTACATTCAATTGTAATAAGCAGTTAATTTTTTTTTGTCACTGGTTCGTTAAATTTAAAAAAAAATTAAGAAACTTTCCTTTAACATTTATAGAAAATAAGTCACTAAATTGGCCAATTTTTTTTTATGAACTGTAGTTACATAATCAACTGTTTTTTTTTTTAGTTTTGTTTTTAATTTGTGCACTGAGCCCTACACTAAGCATGCACAAATGCAGAGTGTTATCCATTTGGTGTATTTTTCCAGACTGGCTTACACTTTGTTTGCATGAGGCAGCAGAATATCCTGCAAGTAAAAAATTTGCAGGGCATCAGGAAAGTTGGAAGTAACTGTGAATAGACTATACTTTGATTTAAACATAAATATTTTACACGACTGATGTGTTAATGCACAACATCTACTTGTAGGTATAACTAATGTGACACATAAAGAAAACAATCCATTTGTTGATGAAGTATTTCCTACAAATAAGAAACTGAGTACAATCAGCTTTTCACAAGAGAAGCATTTATCCGAGTTATATTAGGTCTCAAAATTGGGTAAAATAAACTTTAAGTTCAATGGTGCACCAAAAAAATTCAATCAAAACACTTAATTCAGTTTGATTTGTTTTAATGAGACAGCAAATTTATAACATATTTTAGCAATTCCATACAGAATTTAATGAAAAAAAATTTGTAATGAAGTTATAGTTAATTTTATGTATTTTTTAAATTATTCATTAAATCTGATAAACCGCATGGCTCTTTGGGGTGTGATTTTAGAAGACACATTGAGACATGTTACATTAGATTAAAACAAATTTTGAACATGTAAACATAGCTAGATTTGTTTTTTGCAATTTAATTTTTCATAAATGAGTCGTTATGTGAAAACATAAACTTCAGGAGTAAGTAAATATAATATTTAAGTATCAGTTATAGTTAGATTGTATCTCGCACTTGAGTCTGTACTTAAAAATTTCATATACTTTTTGATTTGTTACAATCGGTCCTAAAATTCACGAGATTCACCTGAACATAGAGACTAGCATGTGAAATGAACAAGCGTGAAGAGCTCAGAGCAATGGATAGTGGTGATACCTTGTGACTGTTTACTCAACCCTCTTGCACACTTCGCTTGTTACCCTCCGGCCTTTCACCCATCTCCTCCTTTCAAGCCAAACCACCACACATCTCCACTCCCCTACCAAAGGAGTGAAGGAGTTCTTCCCTCCTGTGTTCCATCTTTATCCTATCCTCCATTGAAAGGGAGACGGTACTATGCAGATGGACAAGCAAAGGAGCAAAACATTTGGAGTAACTCGAAGCTTGTTGTAAATATATTTTAATTTTCCTGGTTGAAACGTATGTAAAGCCCCATGTATGGAGAGCCACTGAAACAAATTGTGCGAATGTCCTTTGTTATGGATGTCACAGAAATGTGTGGTAGGTTCTGCATGCGAACATGTTATGTAAAAGTTTTGCATGAATGTAAAATGAGAGTGAATTATAATAATTCTGCTTTCTCTGGCACTGAACTTAACGTGTGTCTGAGACAGAGAACCATGCAGTATTATAGCCTTGTAAAATAAGGATTCAGTACGTTGAACAATCGTACAACCTCCCTTGAGGCACATAAGCAAAAACACTTGCTCATAAGCAAAACACTTGCACATAAATGAAAAGGCACACAGTGTTACCAGCGAACTAGAGAAAACAAATATCCAATGGTGAAGCATGAATTTTAATTGCAAATTACATTCCTTAAGGAGCTGTTTCAAAATAAAATTAAAATTATGGGGCTGAGAAAATGCTATTAATGCAGCATATTGGATTCAAATTACTTATAGCAAACCAATAATCATATTAAAGGAATTTGGCACCTGGCAGTTTGCTCGAATATAATACGGTAGAGTAAATAAATTCTTTTACTGAGGATTATGTGCGATAATTAAAAAATCTGGTTACGTTTTTATTACAGGATTAGCTGTCACTGCTTTACCTCAGGTACTACGATGTACAGAAAATTAGCATAGTACATATAACATTTCACTTGTAGTAAAAATTCAGATCACACACATAGGCTCTCTTTATTTGCGCTCCAGCGTACTCGGTCGGCCTTAATCATATTAATGAATAAATACTCTTCAACACGTCAAGTCAACCAATTTACCACATATTAATCAATGTTAAAATCTGGGCCAGCAGTCCTGGCTGCCCAGCTCAACAATGTTTTACATTCATTATGTCATCCAGGCTCGTTTCCAATAATGCACTTTTCAGTGAAAGTTCCTAATCTAAAATAAGTTTAAAACTATAGAGTTTAAATTATAAGCAACAATTAACATAAAAGAAAAATATTTCATTTAAACACAAGAATAATAATGCTGCCTAGTGTATGCAAACATTACCAAAAGCATATATGTAATTATATAAACATAGCCAACATAACAGTTATCCAGATCAAAACAACATGTCACAGGGGTTTTAGTAGATAAAAGCATATCAGTTACATTGTGTCTCCAGATCTGTGTTTTCATATGGTAAATAATTATACAGAAGAAGACGCCACTGAGTAGGGCTCTAAAAAGAAAAAAGAAGTTGAACTGTAAGCATGTACTTGCAAAGAAAATATACGAACAAAGTAAACTAAATGACTACTTTCGCAGTGGGTAAGTTATTATATGTTTTATTTACCATATGTTTAATCAATGGTGTATGTCTAAAGTGGATAATTTACATACTAATGAAGTTGTGCATTCATTGATGTAAAACACTGAACGCATTTCAAAAAATGCCCATAGATGTATTGCAGAAAAACCTGTGAAGAAGAATCTTCTGGGACGAACATCACCAATCAGCAAAATGATTCATTGTTACCAAAACAGAGACCACCTGGCCTACATATACTGTCGTGACAAAAGTCATGGGAAAGCACTAGGTAACTGAATGACTCGTGGTGCCACTGCTGCAGAACGACGTTGCACAGCCTAAACCAGTGTCAGTTGTGAACAAGTGGTCATGTCATTCGGATCGACTATTCTTTACAAGCTCATGGCAAGATGGCATGAGTTATCAGAGTTTTAACAGGGAATGATTGTGGGTGCCAGAAGGATGGGACATTCAATTTGTGAAACTGTGGAGATTCCAATACTCCTTGATCCATGGTGTCCCGTGTGAACAGGGAATATCAAAATCAAGGCATTACGATCCACCATAGACAACACAGTGGCCGTGAATGGCAGAGGTTGGGTAGAATTGTTCATGCTGACAGAGCAGGAACACTTGCTCAAATCACAGCCACATTCAATGCAGGTGGTGTCAGACGTCTATCTAGCAGAAATGTGCAACGTGCATTAGCTTCCATAGGATATGGAAGCAGAAGACCTACCGGAGTGTCCCTGTTAATAGCACTATACGGGCACAATGCTTCACTTGTGAGGTTGTTAATTGGACCCTGGAGGACTGGAAACATGTGGCCTAGACCAATGAGTCACGATACAGGTTTCTGGGCTGGTAGCAGGGTTCGGGTATGGTGCAAACCCAATAAGGCCATGGATTCCAGTTGTCAACAAGGCACCGTGCAGACTGGTGGTGGTTCCATATTGGTGTGTTCACATGGCATGGGTTGGATCCACTTGTCCATGTACCCACAATACTCTATGGTAACTGCTACAAAAGTCTCCTTGGTGACCATTTACAGCTGTTCATGGACTTCAGTTTTCCAACAGGATAATGTTCCAACAGGATAATACGCCATCTCATTGGGCTGCAGATGTCCAGGAATGGTTCAAAGAGCATTCTGGACAGTTCCAGCGAATGGAGTGGCCAGCATGTTCCTCCAACATGAACCCAATCGAGCATTTATGGGATGTGGTGGAGAGAGCCATTCGCACCCAAAATCCTGAACATAGAAATACCAGGGAACTTTGGGCAGCTATTCAGACTGCATGGCTTAAAATCTCTCCAGAGGTCTTCCATCCACTTGTGGAGTCCTTGCCATGTAGAGAAACAGCACTTCTTCGGGCTAGAGGGGGCCCTACACGTTATTAGACAGGTATCCATGACTTTTGTTATGTCAGTGTAATGTGATGTGCACGACCACAGTAAATCTATCAACACATTAAGTATTATGATGGCATATCTAAATTGTAAGAGTTCAGTTGAGATGTTTGAGACTTCAGAGCTTATGAAGGTGAAATGAAGTGAATATCGAGAAGCAACAGAATGCAAGAGCAAGGGAAGCGGGAGATCTCCGAGAAAATTCGCTGATGAGTGGCATCGCCTGGTACGATTCTCACATGCGAAAATCTGGGAGTACGCCGCCGGGAATCAAACCTGGATCGCCTTGGTGAAAGGTGAGCGCTCTAGCCACTCAATCACTGTGGCATGTAAATCTCAAGAGAGAAGTTTAATTCCACAATATTTTTGTTAGGAAGAAATACAGAAAAACAAACTGACAACAACATAATAAATATATGGAATTCCATTACTACATCTACCTCGCAACAATGTAAATTGCTTTTGTAAACCATTTCTCGTTTGGCACATGTTGTTGAAAATGCAATTATCTTTTTTACCCATGGCAATGTTTTTTTTTATACCACGACATTGTAGTGCAAGCATAGGAACTTTTATATTGATACTTGCAAAGTAGACTGTTCTCTGCCACTAGGCATCATTTTAAATTCCATTCTCGATCACTGAGTGCTTTTTTGCATCCTAACATGTTACACTGTATACAGAAGAACGTACATTTAAGCTTTTTGCATGAATGTCCTTTTACACAGAGTACTTTGATTCTTCAGGTTCCTTTGCCTATGTGTATCATAACGTTGTATTGTGTTTGTAATGAAAATGGAATTTTTATGAATTAGTTGTACGAATACTATAACACTTCTCATTCTTTGATTGCTGCACAGAGTAAATATCACCAATTTTGTCACAATGCCACTGAATTGCAAGATACAGTAGTTGAATAACTTGGTGTTGATGTGCATAAATACTTTAAAATTTTATATTTTCTAACACATTTTAACAGTTAATAATACCATGCTATTACGTTAACATCTGTAACACAAAGTACAGTAAACTACCTATTAACAGTGTTAATCAGGACCGGAGGAAAACAAGAATAAGCGAATTTGTATTAAATAACCTGGATAATAGAATTTATATATTTTTGCTATTAATGGAATAGCGATATTGGCTCCGAAAATCGTGATAAAACAAAGTATCTATTATATATTTCGAAGCAAACACAAATCACTCATTGTATGTGCAGGATTTAAAGTACGTGATACTTTAACTGATATTTATATTGCACTGAGTAAAGTTAATTGACGGTGCATCGAGTATACACAGCCTGCGCCGGTGCCGAAACCAGCTGCGGGCGCGTTGGGCGGGCGACATAGATAAGCAGTGTGTATAGTTGTGTGTGTGTGGCTTTCTCAACATGCATCACTTAGACCGGTCCTTTAGATGGCTGAGTTAGTTGAATGTTTATAATGCAGTGCAATAAAGACAATAATGGGACTTTAAAAGAGGCAATCTGGAATTTAAACAATACAGTACAATCTCTATTACTAGAAGCTTATTTAAATTTTTCTGACACACTCACACACACAAAAGTTTAAAACTCGGGAAATGTTACTTTTTTTTTTTGTAAACATTGAAACACTTGATAGGAAAAATGTAAGAGAAGTTAAAAATGCCCTTTTACGCTTTGTTGACATTGAGAAAACAACATTACAAAGTGAAAAATGACCCGGGCTGGCGGTCGATAAACTGGCAAGACGTGTTGTAGGAATTTGAAGAGGGTGTGGAATAACCGTGTGTAGCCTGCATGTGGGAGGGGGGTGGGGTGTACGTATCCGAAATGACAAACTCGTTATTTCATAAGTTTCACTTCGGATGTTATCGACAGTCTCTTGTTTAGCACTCGCGGCAACACTTTCTTGCTTTTTAAAGTTTGCCTAATGTATTTTATCAACAATTATTTGTTTTAAAGAACATTTTATTTACACATTCGCACATGTGTATTGAAGGTTAAAAAAAACAACATGGCGCTCTGTCATACTGAATTTTTGCTAACATCCACATGATACAAAATACGAAATACCAAATTACAGAATACACAACCATTTTTATATAGAAAATCAGGTCACATGATCAACAAAATCTGCCATTTTGGACACGACATCCAAGCGGTCGGATACACGCATCACAGCGGGTGGAAATGGATAACTCAGACAGGTCTCTGTGACGGGCTGACAGATTAAAGAAATAAACATCAGCTCATGCGGCACAACGATAGACATAATGGTACCACTGCTTGTTAAACGACTTATGTTACAGCATTGCCTTGCCACAGAAATTACAGTAGACTTTCAGAAAAGTAAAAAAGCAGCACGGATAAGCCGAAAACCGGTAAGCGAAGCACGAATAAGCGAGAGTGTACTGTGTGTGTATGTATGCTATATATATATATATATATATATATATATATATATATATATATATATATATATATATATATATATATATATATGTGTGTGTGTGTGTGTGTGTGTGTGTGTGTGTGTGTGAATGTATGCTATGTTTATATATATGTGTATGTGTGTACAATAAATCAATAAGTATATATATATATATAATAGGCTACATACACACAAAAAGTGCATAAATATAACATATGGGAGTAAAACTAAGGTGATTTTGAGAAAATGCAATACTAAAATCTGCTCACCTCCAATTCCATTTAATACAATTTTTTTTTAATACTTTCGCATAACACTAAAAAGAGATTTTTAATTGCAATTCTAAAATTTAGGAACAATTATTTCTAGTAAAAAATGGTTCGGAAAAGTCGGAAAATACAAAGCAAGAAAAGGTGTTTACCTATTGTTATCTCTTTATGTTTTATCTGCTCACTTTGTCAGAAATACTGTAGTGGGAAATTATAAGCGACGGAGCATGTTGGTTTGAAAATGAACTAATGAAAATGCAAAAATAACTTATGTTAATATTATTTCTAAATCTATAATAAAACAATGATTTAGTTTTTACTGCAAAGATATAAGAGATTTTACAAAAGTGTTGTTAGGGTATAACCACGTACTATTGATAAAGGCAACGTTTTCCATGTATCAAGTTAGTTTGATACAGTTTTTGCACTTGGAAAATATTATTTCATACTGGGGGTGTTCAGAATAGGGAATGCTATTAATTTAAGGAAAATAAATACAATATAAGTTGAAATTATTTTCTAGACATTGAAAAAAATCTTCGGAGGCACACCTTTGAGCTATGGCGTAAGACCAAAAGATTTAGGATGAATTTCCTTTGCTTATTTCATTTTTCTCTGTTTTTATGGGAAAGGCAATAACTGTGTTACATGGTGAGCTGAAATAGCATGAAGAACAAAAAAAGTGCACTGTAATATTAATATGTGCTATTAAAATCCATTCGTGAATGTGACCAGTTAGAAATACAATTATTTATCTCTTTCCAGTAACAGAGGGGAATGATGCACGTTGGAAAACTTGTTAGCAAGGAGTTTGATTATGTTTGGGGCTTCAGATTTTTGTGTCCTGCTCCTGCTCTGATGATTAAGTTCGAAGTGTAAGTGTTTATAACTTTATAAAGGTCTTTATATAATGTAGACATGATTTTATAGTTTTTCTGTAGCAGTTTTGATATATCTGGCGTTGAACCTCTGTTTCTATCAGAAAATGAGTACGACAAAGCTTGTCTTACCGATCTTGTATCAGAATACCAACAAGAGAGGCAACGTGAAAAACTGTGTGGTCGCCGATTTGTGAACATTTTCCACCTGCTCAAACATCTCGCAGTTCTAGCAGCACATGGAAGAAAATTTACAACAGGAAGATTCAATTTCAATTCAAATGAGAGAAAAGGCCTGTGCAGTTTTTTTAAAATACAAGTGGTTAATGTGCGAGGAAACCTGAATAGTCAGCACTGAGGGAAAAAGCAAAGAAAACAATATTAATGATGTATTTGTTTGGGGTGTTCTGTCTATTGGAATAGGTCATCAGCAAACCAAGAAATGATGGTGCTGACAGAGGTTCCTAATATGAGCAAACGGAAATGCGAATCGGCACGAGTAACGTATTGAGCAGGTATTAATATTGCAAAGATGTATCCAAACAGATTAATTTAGGGTTCTGTATTTTTGTTCCTTGAGTCAGTATATTTATGTATAAATGTGTCCTTGTTTTAGATCTGGGAAGACAAAATGGAATAACACATGAAACAAAATAGGGTGTGGCTGTGTTGGGAGATGGCTGTTTGTTTTGCGTGAATATGTCTATGTTGACGCAGTTGGACGCCTCAATGTTTTCTTACGTTTTGGTACCACTTCACTCAATCATATGGTGTTTTATGGGTATCACTGGATTGATTTTGAGATGCTCTTCCCAACCGTACACTATTTCTGTATTTCGACTTTGCTCTTTGACGAGCATAGGTCACAATTGTGTTTAGTTTCATTAATTTTTTTAAATTAAACTCGTACAGTTTCACTATAACCATGCCACACAAATGTTTTTATACACACAATTGATTTATCTCGATGACAGATGTTGATTAAAACTTAAATGAGCACCGTAGCTTATCCTAGTCAAAAGTTATACTGTGCAGAAGTTATGAGACACGGAGAAACAAACTCAAAATTCCCCCCCCCCCATCACCCAAAAAAAAAACACACCTTGTACGATGCTTCGCAGTCCTCACTCAACGTAACTTATTCTTTGATCCTTTGGCAATCGAGTGGTGTAATTGAATTATGAATGTAGACAATAGATTCGGAGTTGTAAATTCAAACTGTATCTCCTAATTTTGTTATCATCTCATTTTCTGGATTGCCTCCCACTACTGTCGCAAATTTAAATATGTATTCACGTCAAAATGGCACACCAATGACCATGAAATTGCAATATCTAAAGGAAATGTCGAAGTCGGAGTGCCATTCATTTCTGTGTATGAAGATGGGGGCTGGAGTACACATTCATATGTTGCAGACAATGCATCCTCAGGAGTTGTAAGTTTTTCTTCTTTCCTACCAGAGTCTTTATTCTAAGTTATTTGTTTTGTTTCCAGTTGGCAAAAATATTTGTTATTGCTCAAATTTTTGTCCCCTGGTAATAGGAGGTATTATACGCACATTCTAGTGTTACTTTGGCATTACTATGTTCGATAAGAAACTCGAAACAATAGAGAAAATCTTCAAGCTTTCGTTAGGGAGTTATATTATGAAATCTTGGCTGGTGTGTGGTACAGGTTGTTTTTGTAACTCTGGAAGAAGAGAATTGTGAATTATTGTGCCTTTATGCATTACAAAAACATGAAAATATATTTTAGATAAAATATTTTAAATGCATGTAAGCAGCCGGGTAGGCTGGCTGTTGAGAGGGTATTAATTATTAAAAATTTCCATTGAATAAAGCTGTTTGTAAATAACCTGATAGGTAGTACTAAAGCAGTAAATATTTGTTTGGAGTATATAAGCAAATTACTTTCTCTTGAAAATAATTGGGTGAAAATCGATACCAAATTGGAATTAATACAATCAACTAAAATCATGACCATGTCTAGTTTGTTATCCATACCTTACTTTATAATCTTACAACAAAAGAAACAGCGTTCTCGAAAAAAACTTGTAACCAAACAGCAAAATGGCCACGGAGAAAAATATTTGTTCACGTGACGATCAAAATTCTGTCTCCTCTATCTTATCGGCATACAAGCGAGCCCATTTTAAACACACAGTGCATACGAGATTACAGCAAATTTATGCATAATACATCACATGTCCAGCTGAGTTAGAAAATAGTATGTCATTGAAAGCAAATTTGACTCACGTTGATGAACGAAATATGCCTGTTTTCTAGATTAATGTCGAGTTTTAAAAATTTTCCCTTTGGTGAAAATAGTAAGAATTTTTTCTTTTCTCCTTAAGTAATTTTTTAAGATGCTTTTATTTTAATAGGAACTCCCCCCTCATTTTTCTTTTTTATTAGCAAATTTAAGGTTCGGTTGTGTTTCAGAAACATTTTAAATAATTTTTTAGTTTTTTTTGTTTTATTTCTTTTCATTTTAAAGCAAGTTAGGATCATGAAATTAGTAGGGTTTTCTATATTTTGGTTCGGGCCTTTAGCAGTTTAGAGAAAGCTCCAGGCAGTGTGTGCTGGTAGCTGAGATTATTTAATTTTATTTCTCTCATCAGGATCGATTCTTCCAGACAGCTTGGAAGAATTCGTAGTGATAGTAAACACAGCAAATTCTTGTTCAGCAGTACTGGTTTTTTGGGACGAGACCCGACGTTTCCAGACACCTCCGTATAGATGTTTTCGAGGCCAAGGCCTCAGCTTACTCTAATGTTTATTTTTCAGGTTTTTTTTTCTTCTATTTGTCTAGAGAATTATTGTTTGTAGATCACTCCAGTGATAATCATATGGTAACCTACAAACTGTAATGTTTATATAGAGTCACTTTGCCGATAATTTAATTGATTTCACTGATTGGCCAAACCTTCAGATCGTATGCTTGTAAGTTCTTGATAAGTTAGGTTATATGACTTAATTAATAAAAGTAGAGTTAAATGTTCATCTTTTTTTTTAATAACAGGAATTTTTAGTCACTTTATTGTTATTTTATAACCTATAGTAAATTTGTTATATTATTATTTTTTTACTGGAATCACCAAATTATTACACGTTAACAAATTTTAAAACTAACCTAAAAGTGCGGTGTGGTCAAAAGGGCATGATTAGACTGACTGTAGTCTGTAACCTCTTGTTTTTTAACTCTGTTTGTAAGCAATTTGGCTTACCTCTCTTTATTGTAAGATAGTAGAGAGATCTCAAACAGATTATTACCCCTCTGTGTTATTGCCATCCACTATCCTCTAACCCCTTCCCTTTTTCTCTATATTCATCTTTATATATATATATATATATATATATATATATATATATATATATATATATATATAATAATAATTATTATTATTATTTCTCTTTGGGGGCCCTCGGTGATTATTGGAAAAACTGAGAATTTTGGGATAAATGGTCTTGAACTATTATGGTTACAACCTAAGGGTTTCCAGGCGAGCATCATTATTGCTCGTCATATTTGGCTGTGGTTTTTATTAACAGCCTGGTGGTGGAGGTAGTTGGGCATTCAGTGTTGTTGTTTTAATGATTAAACTACATTATTTTCCTTATATATTATTTTCCTGAAGGCTATCCCTAACTCCTCCCCGCCCTCATCGATTTGCAATAAAACCGCTAAATTTTTTGGTTGGAGTCGCCAGCTACATTTTTGGTTGGCGACTCCGTCACATTTTTGGTGTAGTTCACCGGGTAAATTCCCTCTCTCTCTGGCGAAACAGAACATCACCACTTCCCTCCCTCCTTTCTTTGTTACAATATATTATTTATTTCATACTAACATTTAAAACACCAGTTGCAAACAAAATATTTTGAGGTATATATTGGCTTTTTTATTAATGGTTTCAAATTTAAATATTCATAATTTATAAACAAACTCTTGTAATACAATTAAAGTTAATGTGCATAGTGTTGCCATCTAGCATTCTTTAACGAAAACCCATACATTGCAGAAGTCTCGGAGAGCTATAATGAAATATGACTTAGAATACAAAATTGACTTTCTCGAAGATTTCATTCGTTTCGAGCTCTTTGACGCCATCGGGTGAGACACGAGACAAACAATGACACAAATACTTACTGGTGATATGGGTGCCAGCAGTGCTTCCCAATCACCGCACTGTTGAGACTCAGGGTTCTCAGAGATGCTGTGGGTTCTGTGTGTCCGTCTTACCCATGCGTACTTACAAAAACATAGGCAATACTTTTACTAAACATCACTGTGTGGCTAGGAGACTGTCACTACTTAATAAAAGAGGTAAGTTGGCTGTAGACTTGTTTTTATTGTTACTATGCATACATACAAACGTGCCAATGAAATTATGATTGTCTCAGTCATGACTAGCCAATTCCACTTGGGTGCTCCCTAGTCCGCAATTAATCTAACACACGCCTACATGGATAATCTCACCGAGGTGCATGAAAGCACAGCCTTCACAAGGGAAGAGGGCCTACAGCCCCTAGGCTGGACTGACGGATTTTCCCTGAAGACAGGACATGGTGAATTACAAATGAAACCCTTGATGACACATATTAACACATGTGATTACTCGGCATCACTAACACTAACTCATCGGGGCTCACCCTCTAGTAGTGTGGTGATGGCCTATACACAGAGCTGGCTAGGATGGGAGTAATTGCACTGTACACAAATTACAAAATTACATAAACCCTAAAGATGGGTGAAACAAGATGGGACACCAGGTGAGTATTCACAATAAACACACACGTGAGAAAACATGTTTTGATGGCATGGATGCAGCTGGATGAAGTTTGTAACAGACCACACGGTGCAGGTGAAATTCCAATATTTCTTTGTGAAAATGGTAAATTATAATCAAACAAAATATTATTCTTGTTGTGAAAAGTATTCTCTTTATGATTAAAGTTATTGCAGACATGTAGCATGCCTGATGGCAGTAACGTCCAACATGAAACTGACCGTGTGGCCAAACACAAAAAGCATCCATTTACGTGAAAATTACTCGGAACCCTGACAAAATTTAACATAGAACCCTTAATAAAATATTGCACATACAATATTACATAAATAAGTGCCCAAAACGCAATGCTGCATAGACATATACTTGGCATAGGTTAGCTACGTGGTTATATGTGGCGATGCTGTAAAATATTCAAACATGGAAAATGCCCTCAAATACATACATGAAAGCAAAGTCCTTAAAATTGCACGTGGCAATAATGCAGAATTTACAATGAAACACCCACTAACATAGGCGGATGGGGCCTGATTCAAGCTGTGTGGGTCGCACGACCTCTCCGACATCTTTCTCCTCCTTCTCCTCGATTAAGTTAAAAATGTCATAGGAACGAAATAAATTAGTAAAGCGGAAGCATAATGCTGGGGAAATGTCTGACAAAATGTACGCAAGCAAAGGTTGACTGGTAAACTAAATTGACTATTGAAATCTACATCAGTGAACAAAAGTTGTGGTGCGTATGTGACAGTGTCTTACCTCGCCAGCTCTCCTCGACAGACTGTCCAGAGGCAAGCGTCGCACGGACCTACCACGGCCGCCTACGGGGTTCACATAAGCAAAGTGCTATGCATGCTGAGTAAATTAAAACTGTAAATTAAATTCCAACAAAATATGATTCACAGCAAGAAAATTATTATCTTTATGATTTAAGTGATTGCAGGCATGTGGCATGCCTAATGACAGTAAAATCAAACATGAAAGTGACAGTGTGACCAAACACATAAAGCATCAATTTACATGAAAATGTCATGGAACCCTGACAAAATTTAACATAGAACATTTATTAAAATATTGCACACACAAATTACATAAATAAGTGCCCAAAACACAATGCTGGTGTAGACATATACTTGGCATAGATTAGCCACGTGGTTATATGTGATGTTGCCATTGAAACATGGAAAGTACCCTCATATACATACATGAAAACAAAGCCCTTAAAATTGCATGTAGCAATAATGCTGAAATTAAAATGAAACGCCACTAACATAGGCGGATGGCACCTGATTCAAGTTACGTGGTTCGCATGACCTCTCTGACATCTTTCTCTCCTTCTCCTCGAATAAGTTAAAAATGCCACAAGAGCGAAATAAATTAGTCAAGAGGAAGCATAATGCTGGGGAAATGTCTCGCAAAATGTATGCAGGCAAAGGTTGAATGGATATACTAAAAGTGCTATTGAAATCTACATTAGTTATCATAAGGTTGTAGAGATCTGGCCATACCCAACAAGTAACTAATAAAGAATCTAAGAATGGACCACAGTCATCTGAGATGGGGGGTATTTCCCTGACCAGGTTGACTAATCTCACTATTGTCTGAGAGTGGCTTGGAGTAGTCTCATTGTGTTGCTTGGAGGTTGTTACAATGGCGGGCTGATTTAACTCGCGTTGCAGAGTGCCCGTCGGCCAAGACGTCTCAATTGGCTGTTACACCCACCTCCTTTCTTGTGGATTTGATTAATTAATAATATACTGGAATAATTGAAACAAGAAAATATTTCAATTGGCTCATGATTATTATTAATAATAATGATGATGGTGTACTAGTAACCCAGCAGCAGCACTCAAACGCTCCTGGGTGTCTTGTTCACACACACCAAGGTAATGAGAATAACGAGAGACTGGCTAGATAGGAGCGTTTCTCGGGCAGGCTCAGGTGCACCACACATGCCTCAGGAGTTCCGGTTTTGCTCAGACTAAAGACTTCTTCAGGCTCCAGGAGTCCCACGAGGTTTGGCCCACTCGTATTGATCCGGAGAGGTCGCTTGATACTATTGAGCCACAAATTACACTGAACAAATTGCACTTTCACACATTTAAAGATTAGGGAGCAAAATAACTACCTCCCAAGAATTTAAGTTTTTTACAAAGTATTTACTATGTATACGTGAAAACATGGGGATGCTTGGCTCTGTATAATAAATTCTAAAGAATGTAAAATGTTTATGTTACATTATTGCAGGTGACGGCAAACCTGTGTAATAAAATAAAACTAAATTAACTCCAAGATTTCTAATCGCAATTAACAGTGAGTAGTGAGGGGTGGTTATCCAGAAGAGATGAAGAGACGACGTATATGGCCTGATACCGCGGAGTGGAGAGGATTGACTTGGGTAGTGAGGATGCAGGGGTAGGGATAACGTGATACCTTGGAGCTTCACCATGGGTTTTCTCCGCGGGCTGTGGGGTTAGAGTTGGAGCTTCTGGTCGGTGGTAGGAGAGCCTTCTTCAGGCTACTGGAGAGAGAGTCTTTTGCAGACTGGAGAGCTTTTAAAGGCTGTTGAGTCTTCCACAGACTCTGGAGAGTCCTTCGACCTTATTCAGGTCAGTGGGCCGACGTAACTCGCGAGTGTGGTGTCGCCTCTCCTTATATAATGCAAAATGTAGGTTGGTGGCTGCCCCATGGATGCGCTGGTTGCTATACTCATATCGCAGGGGTTGTTTAAAACAGGGCAGTGGGCTGCGCCACACATTTATTATCTCCTTGTCTGGAGGCTGTTGACATATTTACCGCCTCTCCACGAGGCTCAGGCAGTAGTGACATCGGCTGCAGGGGTGCTGCTCTCTTATCGCATCCCTGTTAACTATCTTCTTCTTCTCTGCCATGTTGGTGGATAAAACAAGCTTCGATTTCGGGGGTGGCGACTGCATGTCCGTGTATGGGTAAGCAGTACAATCTTCATTAAATATCAGTGTGTCTGTAATTGTCCGTAATGCATGGACCAACCCTGTAGCCACAAGATTAGTTGCCTGCCTGCATGTGACTTGCCCTGAATTGCTTTCACCGCTTGATGATGGAGTAAAGTCATAGAGTAGAGTGTGCATGCTTGCTGCGCAGCAAAAGACTTAGGACCGAGCTGTTAAAGAAAATTTTTAAAATAATACAGTTTTGTCCCATCACAGATAATTGCTATCCCGTCGAAATCTGAATAAATCTCAATAATTGACACAATTATAAATGTATAAACTGTAAGAGAGACTTATAAATATCCTAACAAAATGCATAACTTAAGTTTGGTTTGATAAATAAGATTGGGATCTATGCACTGAATCTTCATAATATGTTAAAAGTAACAGAGAGCAGAATTACTTTAAGACCTGGCTCACTCCTGCAAAAATGCTTTGTTTTCACATTATAATTTCAGGTTCATAATAATTACTGACATGTACGTTTATAGAAAATTTATGTTTTACGAATTGTTTGACATTTTTGTTCATAATTTAAATTGTGCACTATCTGCTTATTGTAAAATGTTGAGAAAATATTTGCCTTTTATTAACATGTTCTCGAATTTTTACAAAAAACAGATAACACACAGATACAATTACACACAAAAATATTAAACAAAGAGTAAAATTACATTTTTTATAATCACACATTGTCAATAATTCATGTGAAACCTAAATTATGACGCGCAAACCAAGGATTTCTGCAAAAGGGTGAAGCTGAGCCTTAAGAACAAGATGCTAACTTGTTTAGATCATATATGCAATTAGATAAGAAAAAAATATGCATTTCATATGCAGAAACCAGAACATGCATTGGCTAAAAACCTCTGAATTTGAACTTCGAAAATAATACATTTTCACATGTCATCCATAATTATTCTAGGGCTCATGTCTGAAGGGCAATGCACCCATGGCCCTCACTCTGATATGCTCCTTCTTTGGATCAAAAGGTACTGGCCTTGAATCCTGGCTAAGCAATGAATGTATATTAATTTGTTTGTAAGCCACTTGAATAAACTAAAGGCATGTTGTTAAGCTCTTAATAAACTTATCGCAGCTCGTGCCTCGCTGACCCTGAGTACATATTTCTCCATTTAACACACAGGAACATCACTTAAATCACCATTACTTTTCCCAGAACATCTTGGATTGCCGAGAATGTTCTAGATGGCACCTACCTCAAGTATAAATACCACATGTGGGCCTCTGGGGGAAGTGATTAAGAACCAAGAGTTTGGCAGCTCGTCCGACTTTAAGCGACAGTTGGGCGATTCTGGAGTGGCAAGGGATGACTGCTAATTAGATGTTTAACGTGAACATACATGCTTTATAATTTATTATTTACATATTCAATGTTCTAAGCATCCATATAACAAAATTGATTAATTTGTAGTATGTTAACCATCTGTCCTATAAAAATGATCAAAGCAATATGGCCTCCACTTTTAATTTTTTAAGGTTGTATAGAGTGCAGCTAAACATATTTATCTTTGGCAGAAAGATTCCGGCAGCCACAATTTTATGTTAGTATAATTGAAGTGAGTTTAAAAATTGTGTAGTGTGATTTATTTACTGTGCAATGTAAGAAAGGGGAAACTGTTGCAAATTTGTCACCTCCATGTCAGGTTGATTAAGGTAAAATATTTTTACATATTTAATTCAATTTTTCATGGGTATAATTGCATATTATGTGCTTATTGTATACCAAAGACAGATTTTCCAACCTAAAAACTATAGAATCTGTGAACGAAAAACTTAAAATTTGTCACCTCCATGGCTGTCACTTTATGACCATGGAGGTGACATAGTTACCATGGAGGTGACAAATCTAACTCGTACATGGAACCAAGGTTCCATAACTTTTGAATTCTGTTGTGGTGATTTTTATTTGTTTTACATACTAATTCAGAACATATAAAATAAATTTGGTTATTTTACATTACATGGTAGCTTTCTTATGTTCAAAATATCAATTAATTATTTATGATTCTTATGAGCCTTGAAAGGGCCAATGAATATTGTCTATAATAATGATGGTTATAGATGTGGCTAATTTAATATGGCCTACCTATTTTAACAACTGAATGGATCTATTTACAGGTGCAACATGGGAAGAGTAAAATAAATATCTGATGACAACAGAAAGAAAAAGAAAAGGGATAATATGAAATAACTTTGAGAAAAAATTAAGGAATACCCCACATTATATGAAGAAGCTAAAAGAAAGGAGCAAGAGAGATACTTCAAGCACAAGAATGAAGGGAAAATAAAAAATGTACAACAGATGACTGAAAGAGAGAAGAGGAATGTGAGAAAGTACTGGAAGGATAAAACTAGGAGACATCGCCAGTCAAAAAAGAATGCAGAAATTCATGATAATATAGTTCAGCCACGTGAAAGTGAAAAGAATAACTCAATTTTGATAAAAGAAGAAGAAATGGAAAAATTCGATCACGAAAGAATAGGGAAGAATTGAAAAGAAAATTGGCCAAAATGGAGAATACCGTAGCTAAAATAAGTAAGAAAGTAGATAAATAAAGGAAAAGATTTGAGAGACAAAAAAAAAAAAAAAAACAACCACCCTCCTAAACGTGAGACAACTATTACAAGGACAAGAAGTATCACCAGATGTTAGGAGAAAGTTGTTGTTTGGTGAAGTACTTACAGGAAATTTAAGAGGGGCATCGAAGAAACTAAATGTTAAAAACAGGAGTGAAATTAATAACTAATTTATCTAGCGCTATACTGAGAAAATACAAATGTCTAAGCCACATGCAGAACTTCACTTCACGAAGACTGATGGCACAAAGGGTAAATAAGGCCAAGAGTTTTTAGAGGCACACAAAAAACGAAAAGCAGTAAAATCATTTTTAGAGAAAGAAGAGTCAAATCGCATATGTGCAAGTAAGAAAGAAACTGTCACAATGAAAAAATCAAAGCAACGTAGACTCCTCAATGACACAACGGAAACATTAGCCAAAAAGTTTCCTGCAGAACAGCGAGAAATGAAACTCAGCTACAGTACCATCTGTAAACCTTGTCCTTTTTGGGTTTTGTCTCCTACAGCTGTAGACAGGAATACTTGCCTTTGCACAATTCATGAAAACATGTCTATGGTTGTTAATAAGCTCAACAATCTAAAAATTGTTGGTTATTTATCCCCTGACGAATTATTAAAGTACCTGTGCTGTGAAGATCAGAAAGAAGAGTGCCTTGAAAGAAACTGTAAACTCTGTGAAACTGCAGAAATAAATATTAATGACTTCAATGCAGAAGAAGAAACAAGATATGGGAAATGGTTTAAAAAGAAAGTGACGATTACAGTAAAAGGGAAAGAAAAAATCTGCATGAAGACAGAAAATGTTTAAGTGAAATGTACCAAAATAGGACTTGTTACTATTATGAAAAATTCAGTAGCAAAATATACGAGACATGTTGCAAACATAAGGCACCAGTACCAGGAATTGCATTCTGTCAAGAAAGAAATGAAAGAAAACGACGTTCTCATTCATTGTGATTTTTCGGAAAACTACAACTGCAAGTATGCGGCCGAAATACAGTCTGCACATTTTGGTGGCTCCAAACCTCAAGTGAGCCTTCACACTGTGGTTGTGTACCCTCAGTCTCTAGTTATAAAACCATTTTCATACTGTACTCTCTCAGACATACTTCAGCATGACCCAGTAACTATCTGAAGTCATCTTACACCAGTTATTGAAGATGTGAGGACTGTGATACCTGGTTTAAAAAAAGGTTCACTTTTAAGTGACGATCCCACAAATCAATACCGGAATCGCATAATGTTTTACATGATGGGAAGCTACTTAAAAGAACAGTTAGAAGCACATTGTATTCTGTGGCACTACAGTGAGGCAGGGCATGACAAGGGAGCACCAGATGGTGTGGGAGGTTCCCTGAAGAGGACAGCAGATAGACTGGTGGCACCGGGGCCTTACATCCCAAATTTTAATAGATTAACTGAAGAACTTGAGAACATAGTACAGGAATAAAAATATTGGTTTTGTACCCTACGATCATTCCCATTGTTCAAGCAAAACTTCCAAACACTATTCCATCATTCAAAGGTACAATGCAGGCACATCAGGTTACGTGGTCGAAGAAGAAGCCGTATGCTCTTCAAGTTCGAAGACTTAGCTGTTTGACTTGTTTGCCTGGAGATGATTGCCACCACTATGGTTTGGGAAACATTTCACTGGAGAAACCAAGCCTTATAATTTATTATTGCTTATTTTTGATTAAGTACATGTATATAAACAGATTTAACCTAGTTATTAGCTTTTCTCACTTTGTCACGGTTCGATTGAGTAAAAAATTCAGCATGTTGAGCCTTCGCCAAATCATAACACCTGTAATGCATTTAATGTACTCTTTTGTGGTATATATGATATCCTTTTCACATAATACAGTTGTATTGATGGCCAAATGTATTAACCACAATTGTTCAGATTCGTTCACATCTGGTCAACAAGCCATATGAAAGCTCCAATACGCCGATGTATATTCTTCTGATATTGATGACAATGCTAAAATGGGTGTAAATTACACAATAGAACAATCCGTCGTATCAAAAGTGAATGACTTTGTTGTGGTGAAGTTCTGTGGGGAAAAAACTGTAAAACATTATGTAGCTTTAATACTATCTGTAGATGATAGTACAGAATTTCAAGTTAAATATTTGAGGAAGTCTGCTGGCAGAAAATTTGTTTTCCCTCAAGTAAATGATGTAGCACAAGTCGATAGTGATGACATAATGTTTTGGAATGTCCACTAAAAAACAAGAAGGGTTACAGTTTTGGTGAAATCATATCAAATAATGAGAACATGTGTGGATGGCCTTGTTTCATGGCAACATTTGAATGCCATTATTTGTTAATATTTATGATATAAGTTAAGTACATTTCTTCTTCATATTGAAGTGTATTATTTTTAACCTATAAATTGTAAAATGTGTAACTTATTTGCAATTTTGAATCCATTTGAGTTTCGCTGTCACCTCAATGCCAATGGCTGTCACCTCCGTGACCAAGAATTTTCATTATTAAAAATTTTTTAAAATATTTACTAAAGATTCCAGCTGTTACTGTCATCAGTTTTATACATATATGTTGCAAAATTATACTAAATAAAAAGATACAATTGAGGTATTTTATCTTCACAACTTTATTTACAAATTGTACATTTTCATGAGAATGACCCATATGACTGTGAAATATAATTAAAAACTCTAATATTTTAGTGCATGGATGATGAAAGTGATTATGTTCAGTCTTTTGGAAAAAAATTAAAGATTTTTTTAATTAGCTATTTTCATCAGGGTCATACATAAAAGTTTCTTCAATCAGTTGAGTTGCATTTTGTGCAAAACTTAAGATATTTCCTATGTTTAACTTCTGAGTTTCCGTATCTAAAGGAAACACTGATAATTTTGTTTGTTGTGCAGCAGAAGTAACTGCAGCTGCTTTGATTGCTAGTTCAGTAACCAGAGATGACTGCAGCGGTGGACAATTTTCACCCATCTCCTCTTCACCACAATCACTGGTAAAAGGATGAAGTTTACACAAAGATGCATCTTCATCACTAACAGCTCCACTTTCACATAACTTTTCTTTATTATTACTGGCACACATGTTTTCACATTTTGAACCCTCTGAAGTTTTACTTACAGAAGAAAATTTTAATGCAGTTGTTTCAAAATCTGAATTTTTGTTTGCATTACATTGTTCAATTACATGAATTACTTCTGAACTACCTGCTAATGCAGTATTAAAAACTGAATTTGCTTTTGCATATCCTACAGAGTCATGAATACCTGATAATTTGTTATACAAATCGGTCTGACTTTCTCCAACATAACTTGAAACAGTTTCATTTGGACACAATTCTTTTTGGTCATTACATAAAATTTTATCACTACTTTGTTCTGTATCTGGTACACAATTAGAATTATCACTTAAAAGCAGTGAATCTACACATTTTGGTACCTGGATTTTCTTTTTCCTAAGAGCCTTTGCTTCCCGTTCTTGTATTTGCTGTGCCCGATCAACCAATGCATTCTTAAGTTCTAAAAATAACATAGTATAGTGCTTTTTTCTTATTTTATTTTCTGTCTCTTCTACAATCATTGCAGAATCTAATTCTTCATCTTCGGTATGGACGTCACAGAAGGCTACATCTTCAAACACTTCATCCTCTACTTCTGCATTTTGATTGTACTCAACTGGTGTAATTTCACAGTTCTCATTTTCATTTTCATTCTCCTGGACAAATACAGACCTTTCTTGTTTTGCTTGTATGCTTGAAGTGTTACATTTCTCAAGCTTTCTGAAACAAATTTCATAGTGAGAATTGCTCTTCTTCAATAATGCACCAAGTTCTACCATTACTTTTAACATTTCACAATACCGACTCTCAAAATTTTTATCATCACTTTCCCCGATACTTTGTGATTCAATTTGTTTTATACAAAAACTAACATCATTAGAAATTTCTTGTATGACCAAAAACCATTCTTGAAGTGTTTGGAAAAGATCTATATTATGACAAAGCACATGTTTAGGTTTGAACTCTTTAGAACTAACATTGCTTTGTTTTTGATATCCACAATATAGCCAGTAATGTTTTGCTAATCTAAAATTATTTCGTGTAGTTTCCCATGATGCATCTTCTATTGCAGCCCATAATGAGTTACTTACTTTCCTGTTGCACTTTAACCATGTCTCTGGATGTAAACTGAGAGAGAATCTTCGTAAGAATTCTGACTGGATAATTATGTAAAAAGAAGTCAGCCTCTGAAACAAATGAAACAAAGAAATATTACAGTAGTCCATGATAGAGTGAGCAAGTGAAGATATTTGGGCGGCTCTTACAGCAAGTCTTAAGAGCCAATGCGGGTGATTGAGGTGAGTATGGAGCAGCGCCGGAATGAAAGGGCGGGGGAAATGGGAGATCCCACGAAAACCCGCCGGCCAGTGGCATCATCTGGCACGCTTCTCACATGCGAAAATCCGGGAGTGACCCAGTCAGGGATTCCATTAGAGAACTTCTCCATGTTTGAAATTGTATAGCACAATCCTCATGACTATAATCATATAACAGGTAATGACTGGGGTGATGAAATTATTACAAAATTGTGTTTACTGTCAAAAGAGGCAAGATTAAATAGCTTCATCATGGCCTGTTGTTGAGAGATGAAAGTCCAAGACAACAAAAGAAGAATCTCAATTTACCACAGAAAATGTGATAAAAATTGCATGTAACTGATAATTTGAAGAACAATAGGTGCACTACACTGTACAGATAAAAGAAGATGAAAGTCAAAGTTCACAGGCATTTATAAAATGCATATTCAGGAGAATAAAGATTAAAACCCATGCAATTTGAGGGAAGAAAACTGAATGTTTGTGTTATCCTAATAGGAAAAATAAATATATATTTTTAAGTCATTTTGATTTGTTAAACATTTTTACACTTTATATATATAAGCTATATGTGTTATAGTGTAGCATGTCTTCATATCAATAACTTATGGGATGTTATAAAGGTAATGTTAGAACTAGTGTTTTTTGGTCAATACTAGGGGTTGAAATAGTCAGTTAAGAAGCATGTCAATATGTAAATGGAGGAGTATCCAGTAGTAGAGATGAAACATGGACACAACACTGATAATGAGGTAAGTGGAAATATTATTTTTCAAGTAATGAGTCCAGATTGTCTAGTGCAGTATCGCTGTCATATCAGTATTCATTGAATTCGTGCTGTTTTGGAACACATGGAAGATATACTCTGAACATTTTCAGTTTTATTTTCTCACCAATGAAGTACCCAAAGAAGAGAAACAATACAGAATATTCTATACTTTGGTTGGATCCGAGTTGTATGGATTAATTATATTGCTCATTGCCTGAAAGTCCACTTTAAAAGTAGGGCTGGCAGAATTCCTAACCTTACTTAATAATCATTTTCAATAAAAGCTCAGTAAAGAGGTGGAATGTTTCAAGTTTCATAAAAGAAACCAGTGTCAGAAGAAAGATTAGCACAGTATGTGGTCAAGCTGTGGAAAATGTCAAACCATCGTAATTTTTCAAACTTTGACAGGGTCATGTGCCAGGTGCAAGATGAAATAATACTACATGTGCTACTGTCTAAAGAAAAGTGCTGTGGATTTGGCTTCAAGATTACATGGTAGAATATTGAGAACATTACCAGAGGTACGGAGGAAGTGTGTGACTCAGTGCATAAACTTACACGAAACATCCTAACTAAGGAGGAATTATGTAATTGGCCCCCAATTTTAAAGGGACTATCAAAAGAACAGGGGCAAATCAGGCATGACTAACCACAAATTAATCAAAACAAAATGGCAAAATGTGCTATAGGTGTAGGGATGAACAGTCACCAGATAAATGTAGACATGAGAAAGTAATTTCCTATTTTGAAAGAAAGCCAGGTCACTTGGAGAGGGCTTGGATTACTAAAATAAGGGCAGGTAATACCAAGTCAAAGGAGCAGATATAATATACAGGTTATCGGATCAGGCAGAGGTGGTAAATAATAAAGAAGAATCACTGCATAGTTTGTTGCAGACATATACGAAAGTGAACAGGCAAGCACCAATACTAATGGAAGTGTGACTGGATGGTAAGATTCACGATACAGAAATTGATGCAGGTGCAGGGCAAACTATCATGGGTTAAATAAAACATTATCAAACAGCTGCGGCCAGATAAGCCACCATTACAGGAGATCAATGCTAAACCCATGCTAAAAAAAAAAAAAAACTGTTCAGTTTTACTTGCACTGCCGGACCATGTTAGTAGTGAATGTTGGTGGAATGAGGAGTGGTGGAAGTTGTAGCATTTTCAAAACAAAAGACACCAATTATGCCCTTCTGGAAAGTTGATGGCTTGATATTGATATGTGGGGATTACAAGTACACTAGCAACACTGATTGCAAAATTAGCATGTACCCCCAACCAACAGTGAATTAGGCCTTTTTTAAACTAGCAGGACGAATGTTGTTAATGAAGGTGGAACTGGAGAATGCATATTATAGTTGTCAGTGGATGAAGCTACATCCAAAATTGACAATGAATATGATGAAAGGACTATTTCCATTTAAGCAGGTACATTTTGGAGTGAGTAACGGGCCTGCAATATTACAGCAGATGATGGAAACCTTGCTTGGTGGAACTAGCAGCGTATCACAGTAAAAGATGCATATACAGTACTGGATTGCACTTAAAAAAAAATCCTAGTGTTGTTTTGCCAAAGAATCTGTGATATTTCTGAGCTACATTATTGATAGAGAGGAGGTACACCTAATGGACAATAAAGAAAAGGCAATCCACAATGCCCTGCTAAAACGTACACCATAAAAAGAACTTCACAGTTTCCTGGGACTGTTAAATATATATTAATGGTTCCTCCCCAACAAGACCCCAGTACAGTAATCACTCCACAGGTAGTTAAATTTTGGATCTCCTGGGAAGTGGACTAGTGAACATGATGAGGTTTTTTTTACAAGCAAAACAGCCGTGGCAATTTGAGAGCATCCTTATCCAATATGACCCTGAGAAACCTAACATGTTATGTGTCACAGTATGGAGTAGGAGTGCTGGAGGATGGCACTGAAGACTCTGTGACTATAGGGTCAAGGACTCTATAACAAAAAGATTTTACTTGCAAGTGGACAAAGCAGCATTGGCCATCATGTTTGTTGTGTGTAAATTTCAGCAGTACATAAGAGACTGCTGATCACAAGCCTCTCCTGCAATTGTTACACCCTACCAAACAGACATTGGACATCCTGTCAACCAGGTTACTATGTTGAAGTTTACGGTTGTCTATATATGACTATAATTTGATATAAATGCCTAGGTATAGCATCAGCCATGCCAATGCATAGAGCAGGCTACCAGTGACAAAGAATCTACAAGTTCCAGTAGTGGGCGATATCCTGATGATGGAAGCCATGCTAAATTCTCCAGTGAATGCCAGCACCACTGAGAGTGTTATAGGAATGGATCCCATCTTGCAAGAGTTAAGAAAATGGTTGTGCCACAGTTGGACAGGGTGAGATCTGAAGAGTTTAAGCCATATGAGAGATGTCAAGATCAGCTATCATTGTATAAAGGATGTGTGTGCTCTGGGAAACTAGATAAGTAATCCCTTCATCAAGGGCCTCATTGTTGAATGTATTGCGTGGAGCTAATGACGTGAAAGTAAGGTCAAAATCACTTTCTCAGATCTACTTGTGGTGGCCAAAAATTGATAAAGACATTTAACAATTGGTGGAAGAGTGGGTCGAATGTCAGCCAATGCAGTCAAACCCAACTAAACAGGATATTACATGGACCAGCACTACAAGGCCTTGGGTTCAGTTATACACAGAGTTCTTTAGTCCTTTTCAAGGACAAACATTTTTTATTGCTGAAGACTCATATACAAAGTAGGTTGAAGTCAGGAAGATATCGTCTGAAAGTTCAGCCAGCATGTGGGAACTCCGGGACATTCAGTTGTCATGGTCTAAGGTCTAACTCAGTACAGTATGTCACACAATGGGACAGCTTTTGTGTTGAGTGAGATGAGGGACGTCCTTACAAAGAATGGAATCCACACAGTTAGGGCATTATTATTTCACCTGGCAGGCAGAAAGGATGGTACAAACAGTGAATAGGAAATCAAAGAAAACACTGATGGGTGATTGGCATACACAGCTCGAAAATTGTTGGCTCTGTGATCTGTGTCATGTGGAGTGGGTCAGTAGTCTCTGGCTGAATTTATCATGGGCCTTAAATTGAGAACACCTTTAGATATTGTTGACCCATGTGTACCACTAGAATTATTTAAGGAGATAATGAATTGGAACTTCTGTGTACATGATGGTGTTTTGTTCATAAACTATAACTAAGTGTGGCGGGGGGAAGCAAAAATGGCAAGGGGGGGAGGAGGAACAACTCAGTTCAAAGTGGGTCAACAAATATACAGGCTGATTCACAGCACCCGTACCACTACTTTTTCTTGGAAACAACATGGCACCGGGAGTTTGTGAAAAAAATTGTGATAACTATAACCTATATTAATAATTTATTGGTAATAATTCCATTCCCCACAACATACCGGAGGTAGAGGTATTGGGGGGGGGGGGGGGAGCTTTGAAATTGCAAATGGGAACATGGGTCATATATAGTATCATTGGATAGACCATCTAAAAACGAACAACATTTACAAAGATGGTTGTTTTTTGATGTACATAGTTTATACACAATAAAATAAACCCTGTAGACATATTTTTTGTGGCGTGTATAGTTTATGCACAATGAAACTGAACAAAAATGATTTTCATTCTTACTACAATCAAATCAAAATCTAGTAAACATGTTTCTTTTATGGCGTGCATATCTAGTTTACGTACAATCAAAAGTACGTCAGATCTACTGTAAGTACTGGTATTGTGTAAGAGAACTACTGTGAAATGGGAACTGGAAACACTCATTCGCACACAGCACTCTTCATAAGTGTTCAAAATGTCAACCACCCTGAATCAGACACAACTCTGCTTTCCTTCTTACATTTGACGGTTGCTTGGCAGACCTCAGCGCAGCTGAGGGATCCACATGCTGCTCTGATTCTATCTTTTATGTCTTCCCTCGTTGTTGGACACACGCAGTAAATAGTGTCTTCAATTCTCCCCCACAAAAATAAGTCATTTGGGGACAAGTCTGGAGAACGTGGTGGCCAAGCTACAGTACCCATTCATCCAATCCACCGTCTGGGGAAAAACATGTCGGCAGCTAGCCGAGCTCTGCGTGAAAAGTGAACAGGACAACGATCCTATTGAAGGCAAAGTGTTAATCTCAGAGCGAGAAGGACATCTGAGATCAGTTGATACAAAATATTCTCTATGAAGTCTGCATACGCTGCACCATTAAATTGCCTTTAAAAAATATGATCCTATGACATAATGTCCGAGAAGGCCACACCAAGTATTAAGGCTCCACACATACTGGTTGTCCACTTGACGGAGCCAATGTGGGTTGACTGCAGACAAGTAAGGAGCATTTTGTATGTTAGCATCACCATTACTCTTGAATGCGGCCTGATAAGTCCACAAAATTCTGCAATGGAAAGCACGGTCCTTGCTCAGGTACCAGTTGAAGAAATTAATGTGCTTAGGAAAGTCATTATTCCCAAGTTTTTGGTGCAGCTGTACATGGTATGGACATAAATTATTATCAGCAAGGATTCTCTACACTGTACTTTGAAACAATCCTGAGTCATGGGCAATCCTCCATGTCAAATCATGAGGATTAACTACCATGGCAGCATGTATATCTACAGTACTCTCGTCTCTCAGAGGTCGTCTGATGTGACGTTTGTTGCGTGTCTGTTGTACTAGCCTGGTTGTGCACATGCAACACGAAAGATGCTGGAAGACATTGTACGAGTGATGGACGTGCTGTGGGTATCTCTCTGCATACAAACAGGCAGCAGTTCTGCAGTTCCAACAACATTCTCCTAGTATCATCAGCATGTCAAATGCTTCTTCGTTTGTAAACGGCATTCCATTCAGAAAGAAATACCACAGATAGACAATGTCCGACACTGAAACAACACAAACGATTAATGGTTGCAATGTAAAATGAATGACAGTCTGAATGAACGACCTTTCGATTGTCAGTTAACATGCATGCAAAGCCTGCAGCACCTGTAAGTGGTAGATGGCTTATCTGCTTGCTGCGTAGTGCTGCATTATTCTTCAAGTTTGCACGGAAATAGTCTAAAACCTACTGCACGAATCCATGCAGTAAGGTACACAGGTCACTGCTTGTATCAAATAGTCTCTCACACTCAACTGGCAATACCGTAATGGTGCACATTGTGTATCTGAAGTGCATAGTTTATGCACAACCAATGATAATTGGATAAACTTCACTGTTCTTACTAGATTGTTTCCAAACAAAAGCAGAGAATAAGGCAGCACTAAGCAGGAATCAAATAAGCCATCTACCACTTATAGGAACTGCAAGTTTTGCATGCAAGTTAATGGACAATAAAACATTTGTTCCTTCAGACAGTCATTTGTATTACATTGCATGAATTACAGAATCAGAGCAGCATGCGGTTCTCTCATCTGAGTGGAGGTCCCCTGAGCAACTGCTAACATAACGAGGAGAGCAGAGTCGTCTCTGATACAGGATAGTCGACATTTCAAACACTTATAAGGGGTAATGTGTGCAAATGAGTGTTCCCAGTTCCTATTTCGCAGTAGTTCTCTCACACCATACCGGTATTTACAGTACATCCGACATCCTTTTGACAGTACATACACAGTACATGCCAGAAAAACATGTTTAGTTGATTTCCATTTGATTGTAGTAAGATGAAAAATAGTTTTTGTTCAGTTTCAGTGTGCATTAACTACACATATCACAAACCCTATTTTATTTTATAGCGTGTAAACTAAGTATGTACATCAGAAAACAACAGTCTTAGTAAATACTGTTTCTTTTTAGACAATATACCTAACGGCATCGGAACTCGAAATGAATGAATGCCCCCTCCTCGAGAAGAACCATGTGGCACGCGCCAAGGACGTCGGCCCCGCTCCCTTCCCCAGACTGCCTGCAGGGCACGACACGACCTTGTCAAACCCCGCCGCCCCCTTGCCATGCTGCTGGCATTGCCCGGGACATTTCAACCGGGACTGCCCGAGGCGGCAACTCCAGGAGACACACAATTCTCCTCCTTGCCCAGTAAATGCGCCCAACGCCCCCTTGACGGTCACGCAATTGGTGAACTTCAGTGTCCCCATGCATACGAGTTGAGGTCAACCGCATTACCCGACGGGCATTAATAAATTCAGTCGCCACCGGTAACTTCATAAGGACCGACATCCTTACCACTTCTCAAAGGGTGGGCCTTCGACCCCAGCTGCTAGGTACTCAATTGGGCGAGCCAAACCGCACGTTATGTGCACAGGGGAAAATAAAGTTAAATTATTGCTGCTGGTCTCGGTTGATAATTTATTCCTTCGTTATTGTCCTCGTCAGCTTCTTGCTCAAACGTATATGAACACACATTTTCCATGTTTACTTTCACCACCAATAGTTCTTAGGTTTGAAAGAATATATAAACACATCAATTACTAAAATACGCAGTTATTCTGAATGAAAGCAGTGAACACAGCATTGTGTGAATGCGGGATACTTTACAAATAAATTTTTCGGAATTGAAATGCATTATTTAAGGATGGCAAAAAAAGTAAGTAGGGCTTCAAAAGTGCAAAACAATGCTGTCTCGTGTGCAAGACGCCTAGGATCGATATGGAGTGCGCTAGGCCAGTTTCTTAAAAAAAAAATGCAAATTTCAAAAGTTGATTTCGAATACGAAGCTGAATATTGGAAATAATGAGGATTTTGTAGGAAAGAAAAATAAAGGCGCAGAACAAAATGCACATTTTTCCTGGCCCCGACTTCATTTTTACCAACTCGTGACGTCAGCGACCTTTGTTTCACTAGAAAAAGACAAATAGTATTCAAACATTTGCATTCTGTGCCTCCAATTCGATCTCAGGACTGCCTAGCGCATTATTTTTTACCTGTGGCGTAAGACTGCCTAGTGCCCTCCAAGTCGATCGTAGGAAATACCAAGTGCCCTCCAAGTCGAACATAAAAATACATATTCTTAATTTTACCATATATATATATAAAACTTGGAATTTAATATATATCTAGCTGTTAAAATAGTCATGTCTTCTTGACATATACACAACAAATATGTTTCATCCGGTCAGTGAGGCACGCAAAGTGTCACGAGCACCACGCCTAGGAACCACCACTGGTCAGTGTGTAGCTGTTTGTATATGGGGACGGGATGGAGTGGACAGATGAACTAGCAACAACCTAGGTCTGTACTACTACTTTTTTTTTTTTGTTACATTTTGCAGCTTCTGTCCCATTTAGGTGATGACAGTGTTACCTAGAGGGGAAGCTATTGAACTGCTTGGGTGCAATTTGGCTTGTGACTGCCTACATTTTCGATAAATGGCTGTGCTTGTAAATTACAAGCAAATATGGTATCAGATATTCCAACAAAGTAATAAAATTTCTTTAAAAACTTTTACCCTCACAATTTCTTTGATCTTCAGCCCTCTTTACTTTAAGTTTATAAAAATGAGTGAACTCGTGTCTTTTTTTGGGTAGACATTATTTCCATACAACCCACAAAAAACTTAGAGATTTTTGTGCATGGCCCTTAAAAAATTAATATTTACATCACATGTGCTTCTATTTAAATTGTATATTAAAATGATATGGATATATTGTTTCAGTATGATTTCTTGTGCTGGTTTTTATTGAACACACTTAAAATACAATCTGATTATTTATAATTTATAAAATAAAAAAAGACCACCTTGATTAGGAAACAATACTCCTTTTGCATTTTAAATTTTGTGTTTACCTAATTTTTGTAGTTTGTTTTTGTTAATAAATTCTTTCTTTTTGTGGTACAGTCCCATTGTCTTTTGTTGATTTTATAGGATTTGATTTTCTTCACATCTAATTGTGAGCATTTAATGTAAATTTGTTTGATTTGCATTTAAAATGAATAATGCTGCAATCAAATTGCAATAACTCTTTATTAAATTTATTCTTCACTAGATGCAGATTTTGGACAATCGCCATTGGGATGCAGATGTTTTTCATGGAAAAACAAGACTGAACACGAAAAAAAGAACTTAAAAAAGGCAAGTAACCTATGGATAAGAAAATTAATATATTTATATATATTTAATAAATTTATTTATTTCCATGACAGACATCTGCATAGCAATGGCGAATGTCTGAAAATCTAAATCTAGTCATTTACCTCAATTGCACTATCATTCAAAGATAACATTTTTTCATGTCATTCAAAGTAGCAACCTTTTTTAATATGTATACTCAGACTTGAGTTTAGCTTTATATCAGTCAAGCTAGATGGCAATACTCGTGTCGGACTTAAGACTGAATACTTTCAAATTTTGGTTTTATGTGTGTCTTGGTAATGTACTTTTGTTTCTAAATCAATTAAAAATTCTCAGCAGTGATTTAATTTTGTGCAACCCTGTAAAGAACAAAATATATACAGTAATTTGTATCACAGTTATTTCATGGACCACAACATAGTGATTTGAGATACTGAATCAAACGTATAGTTTGTTGCATTATCCGAGGTGGTGATTTTGACATTTTCCTTCTTTTCTCCAACCAGCACCATGTAATTGTCACAAATTTTTTCACTTTTAAAATTTTTGTCATGTTTGAGTGATCATAGACGCCACGCTAAATTAGAACACTGGCTTTTTTTTGCTACTGTACTCCATCACTCCCGGAATAGCGTGGAAGGCTATAACGCAGGTGTGAATTATGTCACCCAACAGCCGCATTATATCAGGCATTTAATGTATTCCTTGCGATTGGAATGTGCATTACGTGCAGAATGTATTAGCTGTTTTGATATAGAGATACTAGCATAGTGTTTTCTCTAGGCTACAACTGAGATTTCCACCTGGTTTTCAACTAAACATTCCTCATTTATGGAGAATCCCTTTTGAAGAGCAGCACTGCCATGTGATACAATGAAAATCATCTTAAGGAAAGATGCAAAGTGTTTTTTCTCCTCATGAAACAAGTTTTAACTTGTCAAACCAAACCTGATTTAGATGAATTTTACTATGTATGTATGATAAAAATTTTTTTTGAACTAAACTTAAGAGCGCAGACCTGCTTGAATTCTCTAATGATTTTGTCAACCAAACACAAAATACAGGCCAAAAAGTTTTAGATTATTTTCCAAAATTTTCTAACTTTTTCCTGACAAGCAATATTTCCTGACAATTCCTAGTTTTTCAAGTTTCCAGGTAGCTAGATATCCAGGAAAAGGTTGAATGAAAAAAAAAAAAAAAAAAAAAAAAAAAAAATTGTTTTCTCACATGTAACTTCATGATTTTTTGAATAGCAGGTACACCCTAGTAAATATTAATAATTCTCTGTGTACTCTGGTTACCATGGTGATCGGAATTGGAACAGCATGGGTTGGTTGTTACTTTTTGGGAGTTCTGTTCTAGTGATCCCTGCCCTGCAATCTAAGGGGTAACTCACCTGTGGCAACTATTGGTACTCATTTTCACTTACACAGGTGAAGCACTGAAAGTAAATTTTTATTGTACTTCAGTTATTTAACTGAATCCGAAGCCTGTTATTATGAAATATACATTTTGTAGAGTTTTTCAATTTAATTATGTTATAATTTACCACCATAAATATTAAGGTATAAATTATAAATTGTTATTTTTATTGCAACATTAAATAAACATTCAACCTAAAACATTGTGCTTGCACTACAGTTGAATATATACTTCAATGAGTGTGCATTCATGAATAACAGATAGCACAAAGATGTATAACAACCAATTTTGATTGGTGTGTAATGATAAACTGTTCATCATTTCATCACAAAATAAAATGTTTGTTCGTAATCAGCCCCCTTGTGGTGTGGCAAGCCTGCAGAGGTGAGGGGGCCCCACTACATTGTCTGAGAATGCAAACAGATTACTGAAAATTTAACTATTGCCATTATATGGATGATTAAAATAAAAAATTGTAGGTCCCATGGATTCACACTATGACATGTCCTCCCTCATTCGCACCCGGCTCCAGATAGAAAATCATGGCAGCAGCTTGGGCTGAGGCAGTTAAAGATGGAACCAATGATCTCATAAAAGAAAATTACACAATGTAAAAGAGGATTAACAACACAACAACCTCTTAAGCCAATAACATTAAGACAAGTCATTTACACACATGAAATGAAATGTAAAAGTTTATCACACTATGTTGATAACTATAAACCTAAATAAAACCTGATATTAATTTACATTCTTACCTGCAATATCTCAAGAGTTATTCTCCCATTACAATTTTGGGAAAGTTCTTCTAATCCTAATTCAGACCAATTACAGTTGCACACGTAACATTCTGTATTGTCGACTTGTGAGAGCAAAGGCACTGTTTCTATCAAGTTTTTTGTAACTGAATGTAAGTATTTTGTCATGCTTAGGAGTGTCTCTACAAGACAATTACGCAGCACAGGAATTGTACTAAATTGTTCCAGAAACATACTTTTATCAAGATGACTCGACTGGAAAAATGAACGTGGTGTATATCTGAAAAATAAATAAATCAACATAGCAATCAAACAATGACTATTAAGTTCATGCAGTAAAAAAAAAATTACAAAACCAATTATTCTTAAATGTAATTACAAAACCAGTTATTTTTATAATGTCCTAATAAGACTTTATACTGTAATGAATATTTACACTTTGAGAACCCTTATTATAAGATTTGGATGCCATTATTTATAGTATTATTTATTTATAATTTAAACGTGTACACTTCTACACTTTATCTGTATTAAATAACACATTTTACAATGTTACTATGGTAACCTCAATACTTATCTCCTATAATTGAAAATATATTACAGTCACCTCTCGAACTATTGTTATTCAGGGATTCAGGGGACTGCCAAAATATGCCATGCAAGAAGGATTTCAGTAAATGAGGAATCTGACATGTACATCATTAAAATACAACTTCTAACCTTATAAAACTTTATGTTGAGTATAGTAAGAGCTGTACATTATCTGTGAATACAGTTTAACTAATAAACAATATAAAAGTGGGAATTTTAGAAAAAATATTATTGAAAATAATACATTAAATCACATTTCACCTAAACTCGTTTAAATAAAATATGTCTCAAAATACTGTATATGACTGATTGTAATCCGACACCAAATGCAAGTTGACCTAAAACTTTCATACCATCTAAAAATGAAAATTATATGACAGCGAATGAAAGTCAAATTTTGTATGTCGGCACACTCTCTATCAGCTAAGAGGGTGCACAGATGTTATTGATTGGGCAGTGTGCTCACGGTGGCTGCAGGAGGAGGGATGAGGCGGGCGGCAGGAGAATTACCCCTCGACGCTGCTACTTGTTGCTGAGTGCCGACACCTTGCGTGTGTGAAAAATGTCTGTCTTTTAAAGTAATTAATTATATTTTACAGCAAACAAAACTTTTAATTTCGAGACAAAAATAAACAAATAAGGCAATTATAATTGTTTTCTTCACTGTCTAATAATAAACCATTCAAAGCCACGTCCTCTTATTTTCCCTGTCGTAAGTTACACTGCACTCTGCCCGGTGCTTACCTACCAGTTATTAGACGGCAAAAGGTGTCAAATAGGTCCTTAAATTTTATCAGTTTATTCAAAAGACGCATGTCTATTGAAATAAATTAATATAAATCTTCAGATTTCCCGCAGAATTTACTGAAAATGAATTTTATGCTTATAATACAAGTCGCTCGATGTTCAAATAATTTTTGGCAACAAGGAGAGTTCAAGTATATGTTTCTGGGCACATCATTTTACTTGTGAAGCTATTGCCCCTTGAGTTAAATGAATATTATGTTTTAAAATCATGTTAATTTTATGCCAGATACAATAAAACACCAACCTTATGGGGAAAAAACCACCTTTAATCACAAAAGAAAACATCTTTTCAAATAATAATTCCTCGTTAAAATGTTTTGCATAACATTTGCAGGTGAAATCATTTGCTTTGAAATACAAGTGATGTTAGGTGCAACTATTTTGAGCGATGCATAATATTGATACAATTACGTTTGCCAGGCGCACTTTATTTGCTCTGCTGCTGACGGGCGGCGTGTGAAGGCAAGGCAAGCGAAGCAGGCGTGGCAGAGAGAGAGAGAGAGAGACACATGCTTTATCCAGTTCAGGTTCATGTAACTATACACATCTTTGGTTCTGTATTGGTAGCTGTTCTGTGCTACACGTGAGCGGGTTGGGAGTGTGACGTAGACAGGTATCGTTACCTCCCCTTCCCCTGCTCGTGAAGGAGCCGCCTGGCTTGTGTCTGCCGGCTGACAGGTGGCACTCTCTCTTTCCTCGCACTCACTCCTCCTTTTCTGTTTCCCCTCGCTCTTCTCTCGTCTCAATTCTCTGACTGGGGTGAGTCTCGACATCAGCTGGAGCAATGGTCCCTTTCATTCTTGCGTGAGAGAGAGAGAGGATGCTAGGTCGCCACACTCGTTGCTATGGGTAACCTCTTCCCCTCTCAACAGAGGAGATGCAAGCTAGACTCGCACCAAGCCGCATAACCGCAGTGTCGACAGACGTATTGGGAAGAAAAGACATTAGACAGCGCATTGCAGAGTGGTTATAAATGGCAGCGTGCATGACGTATTTCACATCCAGTTACTAGATGTTGGCATAAACCAGCTTAAAAATGATAATTGCGGGAAATATTAGGTGAAGGGACCCGAATATGCTTCGATCGATGCTCCATGGGATAAACAATACAAGCAGTTTATGTTAACATTATTTATATAGGGATTTTGCCAGGACCACAAAAAATTGTTGATGGATGCGGTTAATCGATACATGCGATAATGATACGCAGAGAGTCGACTGTACTCAGAGTCTCAATTAACAATTATTTCCAGTGAATTCTACAAAAAATAAAAAAAAAGCAAATTTTAATACAGTAAAACCTCCATTAACAGAAACAAGAAGGGGGGAAGGAATTTTGGATAAAAAAAAGTTTAGGATAATAAGTGAATAATGATTATTGAACTAAAATGAAAGAAAAAATACACACAGCTTATTTATGTACTGTAAATACAAGTGTGGGTTTATTTGAAATATTAGAAAATATTATTTTTGGACAAAAAATTCACAAAAATACTAAGGTACTGTGTACAAACATTGCAGAAATGAAAATTAATTTTAGTAACAATCACTTCTTAGAGAAAAACTGTGAAATTTTTGTTTTTGAACTTTTTTTTTTGCACCATTTTCTAGTCGCAATGTCCAACCATCTTTTCATCAAAAGAACATCTAATGGCTTGGCTTTATTGCATTGCTCAACAAACCGTAATGCTACCTGAAAAAAAAATAAAAATTCACAGAGTAAATTCCGAATTTTGGCTAGTAGAAGCAGTCTAGTAACCTTGATTAAAAAAGATAATCTCTTACCTCTAGTGCATTGAATGCGTCGTCGGCTGTGATACGACTGTTCTCTGCTTCATCTTCCTCATCATCTGTTTCACTTATGCTGCTCTCCTCTTTTTGTAGAACCATGTCTACAATGTCTTGTTCTGTGAAGTCAAGTACTGATGTATCAGAATTTATCCATTCGCTAATCTCATTTTCTTCTATATTTTCACATCCCGGGATGTTTTCTAAAAGAATATGGAGATTTTCCTCTTCCTCAACATCATCACCAAGAACAAGTCCATCAAATAATTTGTTTCAACATTTCTGTAGAGTGGATGATTTTGCTTTTTCCCCAAGATTGAGCACACCAGTAAACCACATGTTTCATGTTTATGGTCTTCAACATTTCTGTAACACTTTTTGATTCATTTGAATGTTGCAGTATTGATGTTAGTAAAAATCCTCTGTAGTTTCGTTTGAAACATTCGATAACTCCCTGGTCTAGGGACTGAATCAAGCTAGTGATATTGGTTGGCAAAAATTTCACAATGTTGTCACCATTCTTCAAGTTTTTAAGGTGTGTTGGTGCATTATCAATAAGTAAAATTGCTTTCATTGGTAAATTTCTTGACTTCAAAAACAATTCAACACTGGGGACAAATTCATTATTGAATCAGTCTGTGAACAAATCAGCAGACATCCAGGCACTTTTCTAGGCTCGGTAGTAGACAGGAAGAGCATTTTCTGAAATGTCCTTTACAGCCCTAGGCTTCTTCGATTTCCCTATGCATATTAGGCGCAGGTGATGAGTTTCGGCAGCATTACTGCATGCTAAAATGGTTATTCTTTGTTTGTCCTTTTTGGTTCCAGGCACATTTTTTTTTTCCTCTTGAAGCAAGAGATTTGGTTGGTAACATTTTAAAATCTAATCCTTTTTCGCATTTTAGAGTAAACCATAAAAATACAGTTTCATTTAGTTTTTCGTGTTGTGCTGACGTCATAGTTTTTTTGTTCGGCATTTTTGAAGCGTGTTCTTCTAGTTTATTCTTCATTTTCACCCAGTCTGACACAGTAGAAATACCGACACCATATTCTGTCGCTACAATTTGCAAAATCTCCCCATTTTTTATTCTTTCAACTGCCTGCAATTTTTCCTCAATCGTTATAACATTTTGCTTCAGTCTCGTTGACATTTCATTAGGTGTATGAAACAACATGAAAGCCAAAGCAAGCTACTGTAATACCAAAACACACAGTGCCACAGACAGTCTTTTGTAACACTGAGAAACACAACTGTAACGCAACACTTCGCATGACAAACTGGTCAACATCCAGCTGAGTCGTGAGACTTTTGGGTTGTTTGTCAAAGCCACATATCACTGTGACTTATAACCCCCTTGAAAACCAGATGGGTGGATGAAATGCGGAATGTCAACGACTTTGACCTAATGCTTTCCTTCAAACTCTCAAAACAAAATTACTCATACGTATTTTTGGTTTTCAATAATCACACAACCATTTTGGATGATCGTAACTTCGGTTAAAACGGTTTCAGTTAATGGAGGTTTTACTGTAATGGAAAGATTCAAATGCACAATATGTATATACTGATACCACTATGAAACAGAAACTTGTTTGTCAGTTTAGTTCAGTAATGGAGGTGAACATATTTGTTTTCAATAGTTAAAACCTGATGCATGACACATTTTGCACTTAGAGAAAGTGCATTCCAAATGACAGTCTTCGCTCCATTTAAAACTTGGCAAACTACTATGGGCAAGTCAACTACTATTTCCAATGGTATTTGAAAGCAGGACACATGGGAACTACCAAACTTTGACAAAGCTTCAACACACCTCCAGCCCCGTGCTCCATGCTTATACTGTCAACCCGATTCTACAAGAAACCATCACGTCATCGCCCCTTCCCAAAAGAAACACCACTCTACTTTGCCGTGCCTGCTAGAGACAGCATACAGTTAAAACTTTGTACTGCTGTAGGAAGCAGGTCAATCAGCAGAGAGTCACAGCCTCCACGAGCGCCTCTGGACTTGTGTAAACGTCTCGCACCAAGCACCTTGCCGATAAGGATCCATGGTTCATGCATGTGAAGTCACAAGCTCCACTCCCAAGAGACGGGGTTAATTTCCCCGCACCCCTCTGAGCACCCAGGGTCAGGAAAAATCAGAATAAACAGCACCCGCAACCAGGCCTCAGCAATTGCTCTTCCTCTTCCGGCCACGAAGGCCGAAGGGTTCCTCTTCATCCTCTGGACCGAGAAGGCCAGGGACAGCACCCGTGGCGGCAACTCTGTCTTGCTACACCTTCAGACTGTGAAAACCGGGGTATCCTGACTAGGGCAGAGACCCTCAGCCACGCCGGTAACCATGCCAGTGATTGACGACGGCCACTAGAGGTTACCGGAACATCATCTTAAACCACTCCTCCCCCATCCTCTTACCATTCCAGGTAATACAGGGTCACAAAAAAGTTGTCTCTTACAGACATCCGTATGGCTTAGCCCAGCCACATTTTCACCAAGTTGAATAACTTATTTAAATAAATAAATTGAAATAATTTATTAATTAAATTATTTTACTTAACAATTATCACAAGTAATTTAGTATTTAACATGTAACCTTTGCCTGAACATTTTCTTACACTTTAATTTTCCGCAGTTAAGTGTGTTGCATTTTAATACTTGCGTTTATTCCACGTAATAACTCTTTTTGTTTTTGTACTGTGAATGTTATACATTACGTGTATGGAATAAACATATTTATTTTTCCAAGTTATTTCCAGGATCTTGTCACTATTATGTATTAGTAACCTTTGGTCCCCAAGTGTTTTCAGTATCAGTAACAGTTGAATTGTTTGCATACATAAGGTAACAGCGGTATCGAGTACCAAGCCTCACGGCCAATACATGTAATAATGAGTGGCAGCCCGAGTTTGCCCACAGTAATGTGCCGCGGCTAATCTTCAGAGGAGATATTCCCTGGGAACTTAATACACCTAGGTGTTACAACTCTCAATGTGAACTCCTCCATATAACACTTTGGGCTGGAGAACAGCCAGAAGGACTTATATTGTGAGTCATGTAAGGCATAGCCGTATAGCTGGCTGTACACGATAGGACCACAACCATACCCAGCATCATCTTACGTATTTTGCAGCAAATTCTTAAAACAGCCTCTTAAAGAGTAAGCATTGAAGTGGGCATAAATTAAGATTAAAGACAGCACTCCAACTCCTGGAGGCACAAAACAACAACGATCCCACTCTCAAGACATCAGAAAGCCATACTTTGTTTACATGGCCAACCAGGGACCCAGGGAGAATCTCACAACATTATCTTTTGATATTATACTTTGACACCGCTATACTGGGGATTGACCACTCGCCAGTAACTGAAACCTATACACCTTCATGCTCCCTTGACATCTCGTCGAGCAGCGAGAGCACTTCTCCACCTAAACCAATGTTGGTTGCAGTTCTACAGCCGGCCACACCAGCGAAGCCGCCAGAGGAGAGAAGAGCGTCGCTGCCCCGTTTACTGATAATATGTCAGAGAAGTGTCTTGTCAGTTGTGCCTGATTTCGTCCTCACGCGCAAACCAACACATCCCACTTTACATATTGGCCTTCTGCCCAAGCGGGAATAGATTCCCCTTTGGCATGTTCACCACGACTTTCGCTGCACAATATTTGAAGGCCACTCAAATATTCGTACACGTACAGTGTACGATCAATCACTGAAAGTCAAGTTACTTGTTGGGGTTACAGTCCCCAAGTCACTAGCCAATAAGGTTGCCTCAAAACTCCTGATCACTAACATAATCTTCCAGTGTGGGCGTATGTAACCCACAGTCAAACTAGCCCGGGACTTGTGTGTGACCTCCCAGTGATTGTCTGGATAACTAATTTGATTGGTGTTTTCTTATGTCTTACAAACATGTTGGTATCAAGGTTTAACCCCTCAGTCATCGCACCCCTATGTACGATTTAGTACCAACCCTTTCGGTACATACGGATAAACACCCCCCCCCCCCCCATCAGGTGGCTTAAATTACTTCAAATTATATTGGCACCCAACATGGGGTGTTAGTGTCAAATAGTTCAGCCTTGGTTGTTACGAACTAATCAGCCACACCCTGGGATACCATTGGGGGGGGGGGGGGTTAATGCTAGCGGAATCACCAGCAACTCCTCCCCCCTCCTTCCCCAGGGATACGCACTACACTTGGTAACCACATTGATCACCTTATTGGAACCCTAAGATGATACTTCAAATAGATTGGTACCAACATGGGGGGCGTAATATCAATAGTATTGACTAGAGCAATAGGACCTCGCCAGACACACCTTGGGACAACCCACTGACGTGGGGCGTAGCCATAAAAGCGCTGACATAGAAATCAGAATAAGTTAGCCTCAACTCATGCAACAACGCAGAGTCATTTTAATTGAGGGTAAATTAAATATAACCCATGAGGTTATCATGGAAAAGACATTTATATGTCTCTACAATTCCAACATCTAGCTTTAGTGCACAGTTAAACCTAGTTGTAGCATCACGTATTAACATGACCACCTCAATTACTTCACAGAAAGTAATTAGTCTAGCAGTCCTTTGTACAGGTCTGACAACCTAGGGCTCAACCCCACACCAACCATTTCAAATTTAGCTATTGCTAAATTGGTCAGGTGTAACTTACCGAATTGCAGGTAGTCCATTAGTAAACATCCTGTAGTGCCTAACATGACACCATCATGTCCCTTTCAGGGGAAAGCGATGAGGTCACTGCAGCTTTCGCAACCGGACATCGAACCCCAGACCCAACAGCCAAATGTGGCATGGAAACCTGCCCCGGAACGGGGGTATCGCTAATCCATTGTATGTGGTGCTGTAAAGACTTCCATTACACCTGCATTGGGTGGCAAGTCACTCTCAGATTAATAAATAGACTGGAATACAGTTTATGTCCTGCCAAAACATAACTCCAGTCTGATGTAACTGGACAGAATGCAAAGGTCAAGGTACCTTCCTCACCAGGTGTATCACCTGTAATAAGAGGTTTCATTTAGCATGTCTAAGCTGGCCAGACGAACCCCTTTCTCGCCCGGTCAAGCCTACCATTGTGATGTATGTCAGAGAGGACTGACATATCGACCCAGAAACCCAGGTTCAAGGTACAGCCCGTAATATCACACTACTCCACCAAATTTCAGTTATCGGAATTCAGTGGATGGCCGCATGAAGACCCCGTAACGCTCCTACAAGAGTGTGATAGGAAATTTTGCGAGCATTACTTACCCCGTCAAAAATGGGTGTAAAAGACCCAACAACAATTATGAGGTAAAGCCAAGGAATGGTGGGATTTATACAGTGAGTTTATCCACACCTGGGAACAGCTGAGTTGTAGACTGGGAACAGCTGAGTCATACACTGACCTCTCAGTTCTCTGGAGAAACATAACGCCTAGATGAGGAGGCAGAAATTTACATTGGGTTGAAAGCCCAGATGTATAATCTCATATACCTCACGGAGAATGAAACAAGCTATGTACAGAATATTATATGCAACCTGCTCATCACTCCTAAACTGCAAACGAAAGAGGACCTGGCAGAGCGGGTGGAATAATTAGAGAAAAATAATGCAGCGCGAAAGAGGCTTGACAGTCTGGCACATGCCCTGAAGGTCACAGCTCCTCCCTCTCCGCCCACACGGCAGGAGGCAAGCCGCCCGCTACCTCCCCAACCCACTCTGCCACCCCGCTGTTGGCACTGCCAGAGAAGGCACCTCAATAAGGATTGCCTAAACAGGTCCCGCTACAGAGGGGAAGAAATTCGCCCGCAACCTCAGTGCGTCCAGCTTTGCTCACAAGTTAAAGAGGGCTGCCCAACAGGGAAACGCCAATGCTAGGGTGCGCATGGAGCCGCCGCCTCAGACCAAACCCGGCCCTCCACATTATAAAACTAGACACAGAATCAAATGATTTACAGTATCTAGAAGCCCCACACATCCCCGTAGATATTAATGGGTGTACACAATTTGCATTGTTGGACTCTGCAGCTATGGGAAACTTCTTGCGAAGTGACCTATTGTCATCAGACTAATGTGCAAACCTCCAACCTCAAGCCAGGATAGTGCAAATTGCTCAATCCAGCCAAATCCTGGAAGTTGAAGTTAAGATAGACCTGGAAGTCGGGGTTCATCACTTACGACACACAGCCACCTTCACGGTAACTCCGGTTATCAATGAAGAGGTTATTTTAGGCCAGCCATGGCTAACACAGCTACGTTGCATGCTAGACCATGACCGGTGCATAGCCCATCTACGGTTAGGAACCAAAACAATGGTACCCTGGAAAAAACGCCCGGTAGCCATTGTTGACCCGTCCTCTAAATGGGAAACCTTTCTGAAAGGAAATAGGGGATCTCTTCGGAGCCTCCCGATTAACCTCAGTTCTTATCTACCGCCCTCAGTAGCAGGGCAGGGTAGAAAGGCTGGCGATTCAAGCTCAGAGATTTCTTGGCAAAATCCGCTTGATTGGACTTTTTCCTGGAAAACTAGGATACCTAGCGTGATCATTGGAACTGACAATTTTCCGATGTCACTCAGACTGGGGGTTGCACACAAGCCCTCGCCTTTGGTACCAGTATTGCCAGCTGGCGGAACTCCGCAGATCCTGGTCGGCCACATAAACACAAAGGTTGCAGGGTCGGTGGTCTTGCTTATGGGAAATTGTGTACAGGTAACGGACAGCCAGCAGGAGGACATTGATGTCACATGCCTGCCTTTGCCCGCACCCAGAGAGGGCAGAAACCGCCACAGGATAAAGCGATGATACCGCTGACGTGTTACCACTGCCCTCACTCGCTGCATGTGGTCCACTATCCAGACACGCCAGGGTGACCGCACCTCCAAGGCCTACCAGGCTACAGCCTCCCTGACCACAGTCAATGAGGGCCGCTCAGATTGTCCACGATGGGGTATTGGCCGGTACCTCATCCTCTATCACTGCATCTCCAAGCAGAGATGCCCCCAGCATAGCTCGAACCCAGGAGGGAGATGAGGATATCTCCAGGATGCTCCCTCCTGCGGCTGAGCAAGCTCTGATACCTATTTATACCAGGGCTATCATTCGAACCACCCACCCTCAAGCAACGTCAACCAGGTGGGGACCATAGCAACACTAATAATAGGTGACCAGCCAAGACTGCCTCCCACAGAGGAGAGCGCCATCCATGACCGAACTGATGGTACCTCGGTCAGTAAGGAGTCTGCCGTGATCAAACCTGGCACCCCGAGGAGAGAACTAAACACACACATCAGCCAAATTCTCAGGTTGCCGGTCTTCTACCACAAAACCCCTAGGCGGCCTACACCTGCCTACCAGTGGGCAACCTTACCACTACACCCACCATGTAAGCGAGGCCGACCACAGACGAAGGGGCAACATAAGAGACACCGCACCCGCTAAGCAAATGGTGAGTGAACTTTGTTATGAACTTTCCTAAGTAAAACACCATGGGTTGCGTTGCTGTCCCTACGCGGCAAAGCTAATGAAGAGACTATGCAAAACCTAACCAGCCCTGTTGCCACATAGTAAAAGGGGGATGAAAGAAATTAAATTCAACCTCCCATGAAACAAAGAAACGTGTGTGAGAGGAAGAAGTTGGGAAGTGCACACATAGTTAGCCAGTGACTAAATGCTACATCACAGTGTAAAATCTGCGCAGTGAAAGGCAACAGTATCAGTAATTGTCCACTATAACACAGTGTAAAACCTGTGTAGTGCAAGACCACGAAACAGGAGACTGCATGTGCTTTGTTCAGGTCAAATTAAAGTTGAGAGTGGTCAACGAGATGATTGAGTACAATGTAAATTGTGTAGTTTTTATTAAAATTGAATCTAAGATAAATTGTGTGTAAGTAGTTTTAATAATAATATAAGAGAGTTGAAAAATAGTAAGGCTTTGAGCGACGTCCAGAGTTAGTGTGTTAGCTGTATCAAGGGGGATGTACGCAACACATAATTGGCACACTCACTGAGGAAGAAGGAATAGTTTTGCTTCATTGAACAAGCTGTCAAATTGCCGCAATTGAAATGGTTGTAATATCTTTTCCATTTTCTATAAGTAATGCCTACTGTTTTAAATGTTGTAAATAGTAACTTTCAAGTTTTGCAATAAGAATAACACTTAGAGTGGTAGTACGATTCACCTCAGATGCATATTTTTCAGAACATCTGACAAGGTTTAATAATACTAAAACCCTCTGCCAGTGTGCCTTATTGTATGAGAATCCATACATATTAGGGTTAAATTTGCATAATAAGAATGTATATTATTAAGGATAGGTTAGCTTCTTGCTGTTATTAATAAATGAAATGTTAGAGACGCATGGATTGGGGTACCATACATTTCACTTCATTGACTTATTCACAATAGCAATGTACGTATGAGCGCTGTAAATAAATTGTTAATATGTAACTCATGTTTAGGTTACGATATTGTTAAGAGTGATTTTGTTAATTTTGTTAGGTTAAGATAATATTTCAAACTCATTTGCAACCAAAAATTTGTAAGGGTACAACGTATAGTTTAAGGATTTTATTGAGTGACTTAAGTAAATGTCAATCACTATGTGTCATTGTATCATTTTATTCACAAGGGGTGTGTGAGAACATGCATTCAAATGATATATTACTATAGGCCATTCATGATAAAATGAGCACTTTTGAAGCCCTAGTTACTTTTTTCTTTCAACTAATTTATATCCTTCCACCAATTGTTAAAGTAAACCCTGCCATGTGAGAAATAAACACAGTGTATATATTCACTGTACCCAAAACCAAAATTCCGAGGCCACAATGAAATATATTTATTGGTTGTTATGTCTGATGACACAGCTTCAAAAAGTGCTCTCACTTTACCATGAATGGCCTATAATGGATTTACTCACGAAAGGCACAACCTAATAATTTCAAAAGTGTACCTTATAAAATGTTGCGTACTGTAACAGTCCTGCCTCCTACTGACCCAGCCACTGGTCTACAATTCATTCTGTATTCTAATTCAGTTACTGTATGACATAACCTTCAGCCTAGGAGGGGGACTACTCAGGGGGTATGCACCTCTAGACGGATTGGTAGACCAGAATTCATTAACCCAACTTCTTTTATTACAACAGTTAACTACCCGCTTATGAAACTATTAAATACACAATGTATTACACAATATTAATTCTCATAAATTACAAAAGTACAAGCTATTCCATTTGTAAGACTCTACGTGAACTGCCTAACCTTGCCAGAATTGTTACATTAGGAAGACGGTACTGGGGACTCAAGAAGTAGCGTTACACCTAACTGTTACGCGGATTATGCTCACCAATATAGCAGATTGCAGAATGGCCTAGAGCTCCTCTAGGCCTGGTCTGAGTAATGCCCTTTGCTGTGTAGTAGACTCCGACAATTATACTGACTGTCTTCTTGCGCTGCAGTGACCATTTGGAGGAGACTAGGTGGGGGCGGGGTGACACCCTGCGCATCGCTTAAATACACACCAGCTCGGCTATGTGGAGCATGTTTTCCAAACAATTAACTTTACTATACTCCACTGAACCTTAGGAGGTTTGTGTGCAGCGCCTCGGTTGCCGCTACTGTACGCATCACTCAATGTCTAATTATTAATAATACTTAACGTAAATAATGGTATCATATTAAGCTGCCAGTGCCTAGACGTAAAAGTATTTTAACTTTCTCGAACTCCGCTAGGATCATGTCCCACTGCCCGAGCTTGGCCTTAGCGTTATGTGACTCTCACAGCCATTGAAGGGCCTTGGAATCAGTATGTAAGATGAAGTGTTGCCCTTCTAGGTAACAATGGTACTTTTGTACCGTCCATATAACTGCCAAACACTCCTGTTTATTTATGATAACGTTGCTCCATCTTGTTTAGGCGAGTGGACGTATACGCTATCACTTGGGGTCGGCCATCGGTACCCTGTTGGTAGAGCACTACTCCAAGGCCGTTTTGGCAGGTGTCTGTCTGTAGGATTAATGGGGTAGTGAAAATTTTTGCCTCTCCGATGTCTCGCAATGTGTGGGTTAAGTTTAATAACCAGTGGAGTTATTGGGTGGGTCACACCATTCAATGCCTTGTAATTCACGCAAAACCGAAGCTTGCCATCCTTTTTCGGCACCAGAACTACATGGGAGTTGTGAGGCGAGTTGAAGGACTCTACTATGCCTTGTGCCTTCATTTAGTTGATTTGGTCCATAATTAGGTGGCATCTATGGGCAGATACTCTGAAATGGGCAATTGTAAATGGGGGCCTCCGCGGAGGTCCATATCTCATGTTGAATTGACCTTCTCCGACATAACCTGCCTCCCTGTCAGAAGATGTGCTTCAATTCTTGAAACACCGGTTCTGGCAATTCATGATAGATCTTGACAGGAATAATTGGTATGGGTATTACGGCTTTGGGATTGTGTTACCTATTCACAGTGACTCGTCATTTGTCTGCTAAGTATATTTGTTGTTTCCATGGTCTATGATGCACTGCTGTTGTCCTAGCCATGGGAATCCGAGTATAACGGCTTTGGTTAATACATGTGACACGACAAATTCTGCAGGGTTTGAATGCCTATGAAGTCTTAGGGTTAACGTAATCTGGCCATCAAATTTCAAGATCACGTCTGGTTAGGCCATGCGGACTAAATTTAACTGTGGGTGAAGAGAGATCCTTTGCTGGTTGTCAAGTATATTACTCCTTATAAAGTTTCCCATCATGGCTGAATCTAGCAAAGCTAGAATTTTCTTGCAGTTTATCACCACTTCTATGGGGGGGGGGGGGGGGAGTAGACAGGAAGAGAAGTTTCCTCATTTAGGCATTGGATACTGGGCCCTGTTTGTCCAATGGTGATGGCCCATTTTGCTCCCCGGCAGTGTTGTTTCCCGTCTGGCGGGTTCGTAGTTGTTCTGCGGTGTAGGTGGGCGTGGCTGGTGGTCAACTGGTTGTCCCTCCCCCTGCCAACTTAACTGGACAGTTTTTGTTTAAATGGCATCCTGGACAAAACCAACACCTAGGTAGGAACGGGTGGTGAGGGGGAAGAGGGGGTAGTGTTCCCTTTTTGTGCTGTAGATGATACTACTGACTTAGCTGTTTTGACAACATGTGCCTTGAAATTCTGCTCCACTTCCTTCGCGCAGTCTACGAGTTCATCGAGGGTTGGTGGCTTGGGGATTAGTAGTACACTCCGCAACTTGGGTGATAGCATTCTACTGATATGCCGAACGGAACTTGCCACTTCCCCTTCCGGAAAGACTCGCCAGAACATTTGTTCTTTCCGGCGTATAAATATCTCGACCTCCTCTTTGGGTACCTGGGCTTTACTATACATTTCTGTGGTTACGTGGGCCAGCACCTCTTCGCCGGTAAACTGGGCAGCCAAACGATTATAGAATTGTGCCCAGTCTGAGACAAATTCGCCATAGCGATCCCACCATAAGATCTTTCCTTTGAGGTATGTTTGTCCATGATTAACCCATTGTTTGTTTGGTACATAATTTTCCCCAAACTTCTTTTCACACTCGGTGGTGAAAGCCAGGGGCTCCTCATGGGGCCTGGCCACGAAATTGGGGATCTGTGGATCCACCGCACTTCTCTGGGATGTTCCTAGCTGTCTCGAGGACCCTGGGTTAGGGAGGTGGTATTCGTTGGCCCAATTGCTTACTTTGCATCTATATACAAGGCCTGACCGGGTAACCTTGTCCTCCGGCCAGCCTATGCAGGTATGGTGATATGGTACATTATACAGTATACTCAATTAATACCATATACAGGGCAGGTTATCCAAATACAGAATGCAGTCTGCCTGGTTTGACAGTGCTTGCATCTGCACTCTAACCCGTCAGTATACCTTGCCTTGTCCACTCACCCTAGCCAGATATAATGAAACTGCCTCTGGCAATGTGCGCACCTGATTCGGTACATTCTGGTACCCTGGCACATGGTATGACTACAATTCTCTGGGGCAACATCCACCAAGTCAGTTTCTGTATGTTCGACTGTATTAACGTCTGTATCCGATATTATACTAGATTGGGCACCACGGGGTGTTTCGAGACTCCCCCGAAGTCTGGTTCATTGAAACTCGGCTAGCCTCTAGCTTCTCAGGTTGCACTGGCTTGGTCCCACCTAATTTCCCTAAGTCGATTAGGTGCAAAGACCCCATGTTGGGAGCCAGAAAATCACATGACATGCACCACTCTAGTGAGTACAGCATCATGGTCAATGTGGATTTAGGTGCACTAGGTGTGACACGCTGGGTGTATAACTTGTGTCACTAATTTTGTTTAGGTATCTTAATGGAGACCAACACTGGTAGGTGAGTTGGCGACTGTACAAAGTTGGTTGTAGAGAGCACTGCAATGTTGCCCTTTTTGTTAGACCAGAATTACCAGGACGCACAGGTACCTTTATGTCTGGCATTGTTTGCTGGTGCTAACTCCAAATGCTGATGAGCCGGTGGCTGTTCCAACATGATATGGGTGGCTGTGCATCCTGGTCCACTAGCTGATTGGTCACTCCAGAACATGAGTTAGCTATCCTGTACATGGTTTCAGTGCCGGCCACTAGGGCACTGATGGTGGGGTGATAGCTGCTAGTGAGTTTGGTGTGGGCTGCAAACAAAGAAGGGGAGGGGACTGGGGAGTGACGCCCCTCCAGTCGGCGGGCAGCTTGAGCTCGATCCCGTTGGGCTTCTCTGCTAAGTGCAGAAGGTTTAGAGGTGCATGATCGTTTGGCCGTGATAAACACTGTCTTTTGTCTGAATCCCAGTCCTATTACCAAAACACATAAAAATAGATACAATACTTAACTACATCTAGGTTCGGGTAAGCAGGCGACAGAACTCTAGCTGCGTGTACTTCCAACAGTATTTGACGGCTAGTTAAAGCACCCCTTGTTCCTACAATCCTGCACCGCAGGCGCACAGACCTAGAGTGTTGATTACGGCCACCTTCTAACAACTGTTCGGTGTGTGTCGCATTAAGGGTGAGTCCTTCAGGTCCAGGTGATTACTCCTTCCGGCACTGTCAGCGCTGTGGAAGCTGTATAACCTGGACTGACTGTATCGCCCCTACTGGATTGAGTATCTAGCGGTCAGAGCTCTACATTTCTATACACCGGAATGCACAGAACTGGTGGACGTCGAAGGTATGTGTGTATTAATGTACGGACCTCCTGAACAGGGTCTGCAGTCCTACTCTATGGTTCATAAAGTATGACAACACCCGGTTTCCTACTTACTCTGAACAAGGAAATAGTTTCGAGAATCTGTAAGGGATGATATCTAGAATAAACACTCTCGGGATAGGAACAAATACGTATTTATTACATAGTAATAAATGTGGTAACTCGTACTACCTCCTAACCAAACAAAATGTGTACAGAAATATCCTACAGTAAGACAGGTGAAGGTGACCTGCTCCTAATCTATGTAAGGTAGAGAATGACTTTGACGGCTATGAAAACAACTTAGTCGAAGCTACTCTATCTTGGGGTGTCTAGGAGAGACTTACCACTACTAGAAGGGCAGTGGGTATAGTTACTACATTAGCAAATACCGATGGATCGTCAAACCAGGAGGAACGACAACAGAGAGTGTGGTGTCGATGTCTGCAGGCATACTGTTGGAAGAGCATCTGGTAGAGTGCAGATAATGGTAGAAGCCTTTGGAACAGCTGGTAGTTTTTGGCGGTGGCCTCTGGGGCAGCTGCTAGAAGGTGGTAGCAGCCTCTGTAGCTGCTGGTGGGGACCCAGAAGTCTTGTAGTGAATCGGGAGTACCTGGCTAGCAGTAGAGAGCCCCAGCACACAAAGTGTTGAGGCGAGCTACTGGAGAAAGAATAACTCTTTTCTTCGGCAGCGCACCATCTTTTATAGTGCTCTCAGGCCTGGGCTAGTGATGTCTGTGGAAGCAGGGGTTAAACCCCTTCGCTCGGTTTCCTTTGTTTGGGGTGCCTTGTGGCAGTTTTGCTGGGTGCTTCGTGACAGGTTGGGGTGGCTTGTGACAGAGACTTGGGCGCCTCATGATAGTTTGTCCTGTGAGTCATCCATGGTTCTTTCACCATACGTCAGGGAGGCTGGTGTGTTTCTTGACTGCATGGAATGTGTTTAATTTACACGTCTGTAATAGCTCACTAGGTTGGGAGCGATTCTGTAGGCACTCGTGAATAAACCTGCTGTGTTCAACCGTTCTTCAGGTTACGTAGAAATACGTTAGTAGTGAGGTGTGATTGTTTCTGGATCACTTACAATGCCACATATCAGTAACTGTTCCTCCTATTGGGGACAATCCTGTAGCCATATGCTGTTGCTTGTCCCTGGGAAATTCTTCTGGGTTCACATATAATTATGTTAGGTGACGAGTCATAATCATTTAGTACATATCAAGAAAGCGGCATGCACCAACATTAAATTATTTCTATCTTAATATTGTCATTTCAACAAGTTTATAAAGTCATTTGTGCATAGATTATTTATAAGGTACACCTTTCTCCCATAGGCATTAGGCCTATATGATATTGTCATTTGAAGAATATTTTGTTGGTGGTTTATGTATTTGCATGGAGTGGTACGGTGCATTATCTATTACTAAAATAGATTTTTCTGGCATATTCAGAAGCAGTTTGTGAACAATCTGCTTTTCAAAATGGTTTATTTGTCTGTGATAGTCACTGTAAACAAATCCAGAAGTGTACACGAGCTGCGCATTGAGAACAAAACCATTCCTGCTACCTGCATTTACTACAATAAATCTTTTACCCACACCACTGTTTACATGTACACCAACATTTTTGTAATGGTACCAACAATTTGAAAAAGTTAAGTTACTATCAACCCAGATTTCCCCAAAGAAATTATTTGGCATCCAAGTTTTACGGATGTCTTATCTCAACAAAATAGTCATGTCACCAAGTCACAATAGCCACTCTCTCTACAAGTATTTTACACTTAGCTTGACATTTTCTCTGCTTGAAATGCATGCTTTTTTATTATTTGTTGAATAATTTTGTCTCCCATGGAAAATTAATTTTATTTTTTGTGGCTGGCATCAAATTCGCGATTGTTGGCACTTTTTTTCACATACATTAAAATAAACATTATTTCAAGTAAAATATACATGAAAGTCATCATCAGAAACTATAGTGTGCTATGGTATGCTTGCTCGTTTCTTCCCCGGAGTGGCTAATGCTTTGTTTGGATCAGATTTATTAGGTCTTTTGTTTTCCTTACGTATTTAATTTACAGTTGTTTCAATGCTGCAGGGTGAGTTGCCTTTTTTACTCAAAAAAATAAAGAAGAAAAGTAATGTTATTTGCTTTTTTATCACTTTATCAATAACATGACAATAACTCACTTTCTTAACTATGAACAACTTTGTCCTTTGGAGGCGACATGTTATATTCCTGACTGTTTTAAAGCTACAAAAATTGAAGAATAGTTACATAAGATTTTTGTAAACTGTCACTGAAAGCTCACTTTGCACTTGCGTGAACTATTCTTTCAGGAAAGACACTACACGATGCTGAGCCCATTAGCAGTGAGACACCACTACCACCACCAGCCCGTCTCCCCAGGCTGAGCTTCTTTCCCCTCAACCCTCTCCAAGTATATTCCTATCCCTGGGTCAATGGACTGCGAGACTGAAGTTACACACTTGAACAATTGTCATAAATGTAATGATGATACTGCACTGTTAACAACCTTAAAGACAGGTGTGCCAGTATTTCGTATCTCCAAAAGAAAATAAGTTAGAGAACTGACCAGAGTACTCCTTCAAACATGGCTTCTGCTCAATGAGAAGCTTCCCCGATGATGGTAACACAGATGCAAAGATGACATGCAACAGCAAATAACTATCCTTTAATACCAGAAAAGTCGAACATAAGTATTGTGACCACCTCCTCCAGTAATTAAACACATTTACCCTCATTCATTTCTATCCTGAATGTTGCTGGAAAAGCACTCCAAGGCCGAAGCAGTGTCAAAATACAGAGACAGAGGAGTTCCAAGGGAGAACCAGCCAGGACGCAGGCCTACTCTGTGAGACCCTGCACTATAATAAAACCCAACAGAGAATGCTGAACATACTCCACTGTTCACCAGTTAAAATCTGTTCCAGAAACACAAGGGTGGAGAGTAATAACTCATAGAGCTGATAGCTGGTAACCAACAAATTGAGTCTAGATGATCAAAGACATGTTGGTGATGATGATGATGCTGATGACAACCAAGCTGATGACATGACTATGATAACAATGGTGGTTGGGATTGATGGTTGGTTGGTTGGTTGGTTGGTTGGTTGGTTGGTTGGTTGGTTGGTTGGTTGGTTGGATGGATGGATGGATGGATGGATGGATGGATGTATGGATGCACAGATGGATGATGAAGGACTGTGATGGGATGGGTAGATGGATATGTGGGTTAGTGGATAGAAAAGGTGGATAGAATAAGTGGATGGATGAGCGGCTGGATGATTACAAATTTCCAACACAAGCAGCTATAGTAAAAATTCCTGATCATGGGAAATATTTTTTACAGGTCTTCTTAATACAAGTGTCCAGTGACGGTGATGCTCTGGCATGCAATAAGTTTCATACTGATAATAATAAATAATGATTAAAAAATGGCCTCAAAAGAGGATAGCACACTGATTATAAATCATTTTCAAAAACAGAGTCGAAATGTTGAAAGTCTAAACAAGCTAGACAATTCGTCAAGGTAGGATCAAACTGTGGGACCAGTTCACTAGTTAAAGTGACTAAAGAGTATCAGCAACCTTAAGCTAAACTCCACCAGCAAACTAAGTCACAAACAACCAAAATCAAGAGGCAAAGCGGCAGATGGAATGGGTTGGGTTGGGTTGGGTTGGGTTGAGTTGAGTTGAGTGGAGAGGTTTGGGCGACTCTTAACATTGAGATCTTGAGAGCTCACAAGGGTGAAGTGAGGTGAATATGGAGCAGCGCTAGAATTCAAGGGTGGTGGAAATGGGAGATCCCCGAGAAAACCAGCCGACCAGCGGCATCGTCTGGCACAATCTCCACATGTGAATTCCCTATTCCTAGTTTACCTCTAAATGCTCTCTTGACCTAGCAACCTGAACTTAGTAAAAGAGAACATAACAGTGTGCTGTAATTACAAGATGCAATTGAGGAATTCCAAAATTTTTCAAACACTACTCTTTAGTATACACATCTAGTCTTGCAGACATTCCCTCTGTTTCCCAGCACTCAACTCTGCAATATATTCATCCTCACCAGGATCACGTCCCGTGGAAGAAAATCATCTCCCTTTTCAGCACAACAAAGAATGCATGATGATATAGCCAATAGCCACACTATACACTGACACCTACAAGCTAAAAATTTCCTCTATAGGCTGTTCACGAAAAAGTAAGCAATTTTGGAAATATCCTTTGAAAAAATCATTGCCCATAACTGCATGTATTTTAACATACACAATTACCACAGTACTAAAATTAAGTTGGCAGCGAACTATGAAAAATAGTTCCATGTTTTAATGCCTTATTAGTCATAAAGTTTAAAATCGTTGTCACCTGCAATTAGTTTCTTTTTATTGTACACAAATATGAATACAACAGGATATGATTGTAACACATTTGTGTTTCTAACTCTTTCATGTCATCACTTGGCTGATGCAATGTTCAAGTAACCTGCTTCATTGTTTTTTCTTCTGCCCACATTCCCTTTTTTACAGAAAACATTTTCATTAACTACGTGATTTTATGTGACTTCATAATTCCTAAAATAAAGTATTAATTAACATAACAAACCAAACAATTTTATATCTGTTCTGAACGAAGTAACAATATTATGAATATATTTTATACTACATAAGAAATATTCCTTGAATGTTAGAAATATGTTAACGTAGTATTGTGACTTATAACATTTGACTGAAATTTTTATGCTTCCATGACTAAAGTTTAACGTATGTAATTGGAGAAAAAAATCAATTTATGCTTTAAATGTATGTATGCAGTTTCAAGAAATACATTGTTACCAGTTAGGTATAGTGTTAGTCTTCTGGTACAACTACACCCATATCAGTGGAGACATTAAAATTTTATAAGTGAAAAGCGATTTTTTCATAAGAAAAACAGCAAGACTAAGAAAACGTTGTGTGTTATGTACTTTAAAAACTGTTTAGTTGCACAAATTTTCATGAAACTTGTATAGATAGCGATAAATTTTACCCTGGAAAATACTGTAAAGAATTTGAATGGATTTTGTTCAGCCTTTGGGTTTCTATATAATTATTTACATATAATGTAATACAATATAAATACAAGCCAATTGCTTTTGCATAGTTATGTACACTATCTACCAAAAAGTAATTGAGCACTTGTCCACAATGTTTGTTGGGTGGTTGTCACCCTGTTAGAATCTCGTAGGGTCACCTCTTGCGGCTATAACAGCAGCCACCCTGTCTGGCATACTCTCTACGAATGTTTGCAGGACATCCATGGGGATTTGTCGCCATTCCTCTTGCAACCATTCCATGAGTTGAGGAATGGATTTTGGCCGCACCTGACGAGCCCTCACCCGGTGGTCCAATTCGTCCCAAAGATGTTCTATAGGGTTGAGATCGGGGCTCTGGGTGGGCCAGTACAATCGGCGAACATTGTTGTCGGTGTACCACTGCATAGTAGCCCTTGAAACATGGCACCTGGTATTGTCATCCTGGAAGTAACACTGGTCCATTCCGTAAAAACGCCACAATGTTGGGAGCATTTAATTATCTAGAATGTTACAATAGGCCTCTGTGTTCATGCTGCTACGGACAAACATCAATGGTCCTACGCTGAAGGCCTTGAAACACAAGTCAACTGACGTACTGAATTACCTATCTTCATGGGTGCCCAATTACTTTTTGGTAGACAGTGTATTAAAATATTAATTTTTGAGAGGTATACGTGCATTAAGTCATAGGATATTTCAGTAGAAATTTTGATACATCTACAAATATGTTGACAATCCCAATGAATGAGTGATATTAACATTTTGTAATTTTCTACGGACAAGAAAAATAAGAAAGCACTTTTCATTTAAACTAGCAAAAGAATTTTCCTTAATTCTACTCAATTCTATGAAATATAATTCCTAGGTAATGTAACAATGGGTGGAGGAGGAGGTAGGAGGGGAGGAGAGGGAAGAGAAGGAGGGAGGAGGGGTAAGGTGGAGCAGGGGGGACTGGAACAGGGAGGAAGAGGGGCAGAGGGGATGATGAGGGAAGAGGGGGGTTAAGGAAGGGAGTGAAGAGGAAGTGGAAAGGGGGAGGAGAGAGGGTAAGGGGAGAAGTGTAAGGGGGAGTGAGAGGGGGAAAGAGGGGGATTAGAGAGGGGATTGGGAGGAGCAAGGAAAGTGTAGGAGGGCTGAGAAGGGGAGAAAGCATGGTGGCGAGAGGGTGAAGAGAGATGGATAGTGGAGAGGGGAGGAGGATGAGGAGAGGGGAGGAGGATGAGGAGAGGTGGGGAGGAATAAAAAAGATGGGAAGAAGAGGAGAAGAGGGCCGATGAGGAAGAAAAGGAAGAGGAAAAGAGGAAGAAAAGGAGGAAGGGAAAGATGAGGAAGAGGAGAAATAAGAAGAGGAAGAAGCAGAGGAGGAGAAGGGGTGAAGGAGGAGAGGGCGGAGGAGGGGAGGTGGTAGAGGATGAGGGGAGATGGAAGAGGATGAGGGGAGGTGGAAGAGGATGAGGGGAGATGGAGGAGGAAGATGGGGATATCATTACATCATTTGTGTATGAAACCCCAGTGGACATGGATATAGTCTTGGCTGCCAGGATTATAGTCATCTGTGATGTGATACACAATACACATGGAATATTTGAACAAGTGTGGCAGAATATCATATACCATTGTCATGCTTGTTTTGAGGTTGGTGGCTGTCACTTTGAGCACTTCTTATGATATAGGATCTGCATACCAATACATTAAAACCTGTCCATCAACGGTATAGTCCTGTACAATACTATGTACACACTCAACGTCAATAGTACATGTAACCAATCCGGACACCTGTATTCATCTTAAGACATGTTTACGCCCATATCTCCTTTCGCTGGTTTTGCAATCTCAATCTCAAAATGTTCCATTGCATGGCCATATTCCCAGTTTTATTTTAGCATGCTTTTACTGAAACCACCTGTATCAGTACCTAGCAGTAAAATTCCATAGCAAAATGCTGGCTTAACCTTTTCAGTTCCAGCTCTCAAAGTTTATTTTGGCCTGACAAATATCTATAAAAAGGTTCACAAGAAATATTGCTGTGCTGAGCTGTCACCACCTATTTATTTCAGTGTTACATCATATTAACGAAAGAGTGCGTATGATATAATAAACCTTACATTTTATTTTTCCTTCCATCATAGTCTCATTCACATCTGATCACCCAACATCCAAGTACTGTTGTTTATTAAACACAATTTGAAATATTTATTTTTTTCCTATTAACCATTTGCGATTCCATTACATTCTAACTCCTAGTTCTTTGTTGACAAAGTTACACATTTTATACCCATACATTAAAGAACTAACTATGCAGTTATAGAAAACAATTAACAAATTAGTTGAAAGGCAAATTATGTGCACTGCAAACATTTCTAATCCTCTGTTAACATACATGTTATTTGTTTACATAACAACATACATACATTGCTTGGTCTGAAGTATTAGATGATCTAGCCCGCAACAAACACAGTGATTTTTTCACCAGCAGGATCAACTCATTTTGCAAAAACAGCAGCTGTCTTACTTTATTCACATTCCTTTTCATCGATAAAGCATGGCACTTTCTCCAAATATAACCAACTGTAAAAACAGTTGCTATAAGGATGACAATTCCATACACAAACTTCATGGGCAGTCCATAAAAGATACATATGGCAGCAAAAAGCAAAATAGGAACATGATGCTCCACTGGAGGTGATCTACACAAACAACAAAACACTCACTGATAGAAAAGGCTTTTCCACACTAGAAAAAAATATTTCTTTAAAGTGATAAAATTTATATTGATTTCAAAATATTTGAAAGTAATGTAATATGCAATACTCAAAAAATTAACACAAATGCAGTCCGTTTAATGTAAAATCTTTCAAAATCTCCCCAGATTTTGACAGTATAAAGACTGATACTTTTATAATCACTAGTGATATTTTAAGTATTGGTTTCTGGAATAGGAATTTATTTTTTAAATACATTTTTATTCTGGAGCTAACATACTTGAAATAGGTAATATAAACAAAATGTCAGAGTCAAGGTAAATGTTTTGATTTTCAACCAATATTTCTACTTCCAATAGAAAGTTATGACATGAAAAAGGGTGCAACATGCTGTGTTAAATTATTTCATTTCAATATTCCTTTCTTAAAATTGCTAATTAGATGTTTCTTTGATTTGGGATACCACATCAAAACTCAAAACACTGTTTTACAAAATTTCTTACTAACATCATAGAGTGGATTAGTTTCATACTATATTATTTAACACTGACTAAACTATTATTCATACACCAAATATATGTTTCCACAAAAGTATTGGCAAAACTATTGCCCACCTAAGTTGAATATTTTGAAAATATCAACTCTTTAAAACAAAATGCATGCATGTAGCTAAATTCAATTGAAAAAACAATGAACACATATTTTTCTAACTTAAGATTTATTTCCTGTTCAACATAAGCACATACTTTTCAATGCACAAACAAACTAGATTACACATACTGTAACAATGGAAGTCCATAAATTTTAACACCGGCAGAATATTACACAGATGCATGCCACTAGCCCTAGCTAGTATCCCACTGAGGCTGCCTTCATCCCCAACACACAAATCATGCCACACACATGTGCATGTTCCTAAACCCAACACTAAGTGTTGTGTAGTAAAGTGCGGGTAGATCATGTTGGGCAAGCGCGTCGAACGTTGCATGTCATCCATCAGTATTTTTAAGGGTCTTGATTGTCAGATGTTTTGGGACTAAGGCCATTGGGAGGAAGAATATTTCCCTGAGACACAAATGGCATTGGACTATTCAGCTGAACATTCCCCAGTAAATATGTTCTTTGTCAAATGGGGATTTGGTTATAATAACTTACGTGTTGCATTCCTGTGTTTCCTCAAATGACGAGGAGCTATGATATATTCTAATTGCAATACATGGTTTTGTATATCTGAGAGGCAAGTGAGTGCTTCTATAAGAGGGCAGGGGGAAGCCTTTCATGCTATGACCAGCTGTCATTTTTAGTCTTTGCTGGGAGCTCAACACAACCAGAAATGACCATGTTACACCTCAGGTGTTATTTGGTATTTATAGTTTGCATGGACTCTGATGCCATACCCTAGGAACATATGTTATGTGAGATGTGCGCACCAATTTCTTGGCCATCTTTTGTCCATTGACATTGAGTTCTAGCGCTCTTACACTTTAGGGTTTATGAAATTTATGTACTACTTTTTTTTGCCATGCCATGGGTCAGTGTAGGTCCCCATCCTCGTGTTCCAGGGTTCATTTACTTTGTTATCAAGCCATCACTTGGCTTATTATCTCATTTGGTCACACTATAGTTAATGGCTATATTCCAGCGTAAATGTACCAACTACAGAAGAACTCACATTATGTATGTATGCTGACCAGATGTCCTAATTAAAATGTCTACCAGTAATCACCATGCCATTGTGCCCTGTCCCCTGTAAAAGAGTATGTAATGGGACATGCTCATGTTTGCCTCATTCATTCAAGCAACAATTTATAAGTGATATATGCATAGTGCTTTGGTAGTGTTTCTGGATAGACATTCTAACTCATGCTCATGAGCTTGAATTTCCTACTGACACACACATCCCATGGAAACTATCCCGCTGCGCACACGGTGGGAAATCTCACTATTTTTTTTCTAGATTTGCCTGATGCGCGGCCTAACCCTGTCACCTGTTTTTTCTCTCCAACTGATGCAATTTTGCCAGATACGACTACAGTAAACTTGCCTGAAATGGAGGTACATGGGGTCCGGTCATAACTGCATCATGACCTCCTGACAGTTTGTCTTAAGAAACACCCTGAAACTAATGCCTTAATTGTCTGGTATAAATACCCCATGCAGAGGTCTTCAAGTCAGAGACAACAGGCAGCACAGAAAAATGTACTTCTGTTAGAGTGGTCTCCTGGGAAGAAGACAGCCTAGATGTCATATAGATCATTGCAGTGCTTGTAACTTGATAATTAGTATTGTGTTAAATTCCCAAATCTCTGGAGCAAAAAGTAATACTCATTTGTATTGAATTATATTTCAGAGTCTTAAACTAGACTACATGGCCTTTGAATGATTCTCTTTTTATTTCTCCTCATAATACTGTCTCACATATCGTATATATAATTGACTGTAAGCTGCCACCGAATGCAAGACAACCCCCAACTTTTAAATCCTCTGAAAAAGAAAATAATATGATATTGAATGCAAGCCTAATTTTCTACATCCATGCACATTACCAGCTGAGAGAGCATGCGGAGACGTCATTGATGATGTCAGAGTTTTCACGTCTGTTGTCTGGTTTTTGTCGACTCTTCCGGCCGCCCAGGAAGAGGTGAAAAGATGCGACATTTAGTGCAGCATTGCTTGGAGGTAGGGAGAGTAGGACAACGAAAATGCCAAGCTGCTTGTTGTGACAGTTGCCTCTAAAGGAGGTGGGGTGTTTGGAGCAAGAGGACGAGAATGCAGATGTGGAATAAGGGGGTGAGCAGGGGAAGGGGAGCTTGGAGTGGAGTTGGTTGTGGGACGGAAGGAGGAAGGGAGCAGAGCAGTGAGGGGCGTGGCTAGGGGTGAGAGAAGAAGGGTCCGTGTGTGGAAGGGGAGCAGAGGGTGCCAGCGTGGCATTGGGTGGGATGATGGGCAGGTGGGAAAAGGGAGTGAGGGGAAAGTAGAAGGGAGCTGCCAGCAGCATAGCTAACTGCACGTTTTTATTAACTGGGACAACTTTATTATTTGTACTAGGGCTGCAACGGTACTGATAAATTCCACTGTTCATATTATCAGCTTGTTTTGGATATACTTAGTCGAAACTGTGTGTAATATTGCCTGTCCCAATTCTAAGCCTGATTTTGGAGGATTCAAATGGATAAAAAAAGATTGGCTTACAATAAGGTAAATAAGGTAAATTGTCACTTGGACACCACAAATGTGTGAAGCAAACTATTGTTTGTACCATCATTCCTGCAGGAACTAGCTAACTGATGTGCAGGAGGCTAAAAGCCTTCACTTAGTGGTCCCTTTTCATAGGTGGCTAATGCTGGAAAGCAACAGAGGAAACCCCTATTACCATGCAACACCGCTCTGTTAACAACTTGACTAGTCGGTTATCCTGCTACATGGGCTGGATCACAGCCCTGAAAGGAACTGCTGCTTGTGTGTGCCCAGTATACACACTACCGCCCAAAATTTTTCCATCCCTGCAGCGTCCACACCTATTTGCCTTCATCGCTCTCCTTCCGAACTCTCCGTGAAACGCTCTCAAACCATTGTTTCCAGCTTGCCTGAGTGGGGACCACGTTAAACTTGCTGTAAAATCGTTTTAAGAAGTTCCCTGTCAAGAACTTTTCTAGATTCAGAAGCTTTAAAAGTTTTAACCATAGTCAGAAACTTTCCAGATTAATAAATCAACATTTCCTGTTAAATCAAAAACTTATTTAAAGTGATTCACTGTATATAATAAAAATTATACTTTTCGACCTTACCTATTATGGCAATGTTCACGCTTTGCTTGAGACATAACATATTCCACATGGTAACTGTCTTCTCTCATCATCAACATGGATTCCAAAATACTTTCCACAGCTGCGTGAAGGTAAGAAGCATCCTTAAAAAAAAAAAATACTAGCATACCTAATACAATGTATTTAACACATTTTTATACAATTTATAATTATTAAGCAATTAACTAAACTAAGCATATTCCAATATTGCGAAAACGCAAAAATTGGTACATGCTATGTCTCGACTAAGAGGCATTAAGTCAGAATGGCAGAATTAATGACCGGGAAAAGGCTTTGAATAACTAATACTGTAGGTTCAAAGGTTTAGAATTCACTAAATTTATCAATCAAGATCCACCAGAAAGGTGTCCAGGATGTGCCAATTACGGAACACTAATAACCAAATGCAGTCACTGATATTATATTTTTCTGTTTGAGGTGGGCTGATAAATTGATGGAACTCAAAATTAATGTTAATACAATGGAACCCTGTTATATCATCCCCTCTTATAAGAATTTCCTGCTTAATAAGCTGCCTTATTTTGGTCCACAAACAAGTTTAACAATACAATTTTACCCTCTTATAAAGTTTTCCCTTATATAAGGTTAGTTTTTCTTGGGGCCCTTGAGAAATGTTATATCAGGGTTGTACATTACTGGCTGTTTTATTCAATGGTAGGGAAACTCCAATGAAATTGGAGCTTAGCTCAACTCACATTCACTTACAAAAAAAGGAACGAAGTTCCAACAAAAACTCGTGTTACTGAAAGGGGCTAGCTCATGCTACAAAGCTTGATTTCCTGGAGTTAAACTCATTGTGAGCTCCTTTTTAATTTAAGACACTCCATACCATTGTTTTCGTTAATACCGAATACTACAAAAGAGTACAAATTTTATTATTCATATTACTTGTTTACTTATGTTTTCAAATTAAGCCTTAATATATGCTTTCAGCAGAAAAGTGCATTTCACAGTTAAAATTTACAGGCCACTTAATACTTGCTTGCCTCATCAAATTAAGCTTAAAATTAGCTTTCAGTAGAAGCTGCTTTGAAAATGATAATTTACAGATTACACATTACTTGTTTATTAATTTTATCAAATTAAGCCTTAAAATTGGCTGTCAGTGGAAGCTGCATTTCCACACAACACGACTATAGTCATGTCATGTGTTTGTCCTACCATTGTGTTCGCTCGGCAGATAAAGGCTGTTCACGATAAAATTAACACTTTCGAAATCAACCTTAGAAAAAAGTCACTGCCCATACCTACATATATTTTAACAGGCGCCAGAAGTGACATGCTGCAAATAAAGTTGGTAACGATGGATGGGAAAGTAGATCTATACCTTGACGTTGAATAAAAAGTGGTAGGCAATCATTTCTCATAATTTAATTTTTTTTTTTTTTTTTTTTTTAATTGAAGCATAAAACTGAGCAGATTTGTAAAATATTTACTTTTCTAACAATTTCACAGTTTCACTTGACAGACGCATGAATGAAGTGCTGAGGTCCATTACAATGTTAATCTTACATAAGGTGGAAGATCACACAATGTGCATACAAGTAGATCTTACAGGGCTTTCAAAAGTGCTCATTTTAACGTGAATAACCTATACCCTTTTGAAGACATCAGTTATTACATCTGTTATTTGTATATTATTAATACTATTAATATTTTGTTGAAATATCATCAGTCTTTTTTGCAAAAAGGCATAAAATTTTTAGTTTTCACTCAACGAAAAGTAAGTTGTCTCCAACGTTAAAGTTTTTGTAATTGATTGGCAACATAGGTGGTCACATTTAAGTTTGTGGCATATTTTTTTTAGGAAGAAGTCTTGACTATTGAATTAAATCAATATTCCATACAAAAATCATGTTGACATTAGGCCAGAGATGATTGAACATGGACTTACAACGCTTGGTGAATCCTAGTGCTGCTCAATGCTTTTAACATTTTGAAAGACAAGGTGAGGATAAGTATAAACCTCTCAGAAATAATTTTTTTTAAGGAGATATTTGCCTAGTAAAATTAATTTAAATTTAATTTAAAATGCATGCCATTTTCACGCTAGAGATGATTAAACACAGACTTCATGCAATAAAAACCCCAATTTTGACATGTATGTTCTTTAAACCACCCAAGCTCTGAGTTGTGCGTACTGCGTATGCAACTATCATGACGTGAACTGTTGAGTCACACGTGTGGTGAAGTTTAGGTGTCAACTCTAGAGAAGGGGGGGGGGGGGGGGGGGGAGATTCATGCACTCAGGGTTAGATGTTATCCATAGACAGTCTCTTTCAGTACGAGTATGGCCATGGAAGGAAGGAGGAGAGAACAAATGTATAGAGATTTGGGAAAGTTGTTTACAAAAAGAGCATGAAAATGAGCGTGCTTGTTTTATTGAAAGTGTCACAGCTCCAGCACATGCTACTAATTAAAAAAGGACATAAGCTCCATGTAAAAAAAAAAAAAGAATGCACCTTCCAGCCACTGGCGTTATTTATATTTTATTCATAAGTAACATCTAGTTAATACATACAGTGAAAATTCACAATAGCAGATACCTTTTGGGAAAAGAGAAATGTCCACAATTGGGCAAAGTTTTTTTTTTATTGAAAAGCAGGTTAATATAGAAATTAAAATTTAATTTAAAAAAATTATTGCGTTATCGGACCATAACAGTCGCAGTAAACAGTTTAAGTATAAAGAATTGACTTACATTATTTTATTGTACTGGTTCAGTGTTGGGCTAAAGTACGAATTTCTCTTCACACTCATTTATGTCTATTTTACAATGTTTGTTCTTGTTTAGTGTTTACTTATTAGTACTTATGGGCAAATCTGCCAAACCCTATCTAAGACAGAAAAATAAAAAATAAAGGGGGGGGGGGGAAGGGTTGGTATGGCTGAAGCACCTATATTTTATTCTTTAAAGAACTTCTATGTGTTTCATGTTTGTGGAGTGTTATTATGCTTACTTTAGGAGCTGCTCAATGGTAGTGATATGTCAATGATTTTGTGAAATGTTTATATATATAATATAAATAAAGAGGTGGAAATCCATGATTAATAATTAAAAAGTGGTTTTAGCATTTAAGGGCTTATTAAAATATGGGTTAGTGGTCCCGTATAATGGTACAATGAGTTACATCTTTGAAGTTAGGCTGGCCCTAGAAAGACTGGTTTTTAAATTATTTTAGTTACATTACAAAATTATGATAAAGTTGAATTTCTACTATTATAATATATTTGTTCAGGCCTAAAAGTATTTCACCATGTTATGTTGATGATACACCAAATGGTGATTTTCCTTTACTATAGACACAGCATGGAGTTATATAGCATTTCTATTGGTTCCACATGTAAGAATATTGGATTTATGAAATTATAAGTTTATAGCTGTGAATAACCATAATGACTATTGAGTTGAGAGATTTGGGTGGCTCTTAACAATGAGGACAACGAAGGTGAAATTAAGTGAGAATGGAGCAGTACCAGAATGCAAGGGCAGGAGAAATGGCAGAGCCCCGAGTAAACCCATCGACCAACGGCATCGTCCAGCAAGATTCGCTCTTGCGAAAATCCAGGAGAGACCCAGCTGGGGAATGAACCCGGTTCACCTTGGTGGGAGGCAAGTAATCTAACTGCTTAGCCACTGCTGTCCCCATAATGACTGTTGACATTTTTATAGGCCATGTGTGTTTATATCACAATTTCATAAAATTTACCTTGATGTTTAAAATACAATGAAATAATATGGTAATGTGCATTGCCATTTCTGTACTTTCAACATCTGAAGGGTACATTAAAAATGTTTCCAATGGTTGCCATATTGCAAAAATTTTTTTACTGTTATTTTCACATGTGAAGTCACGTGCAAAGTAAAAATAGTTATATACTTAAGTTTTGTCTTTTTCTGTAAAACCAGGCATGGATCCAGAGGTGAAATTTTTTGTGCAAGGAGGGGGGGGGGGGGCTGTAATGAGGGCACAACAAATTAATTTTTGGCCAATCTGGTGTAGACTCTGAAGGAAATTTTTTAAAACTTTAAGAGATTTGGGATATTGAAATTGAAGTGTCATTAACTCTTGTAGTGCCAATGTTTCAAAAACAGGACTCATAAAAAATATGGTGTGTTAATGTGTATTAATCCTTAACTTGTGGAATGTATTCCTCAATGCATTTTAACAATGTCCTGAGATGCTATTGGATGAGTCCCTGTTTGTTATTCGCAACCACATGCGAGGCTATAAACAAGTGAAAGCGACACTGAAGTATTACGTTATGTGTAATGCTGGCAGTTATTACAGGCTTGAAATAACTGTACATAGAGTAATAAAAACAATAATTACTTTTATTTTCTGACATGATATATGTATTTCATTCTTTACCACATGACAACTTATGGAACATATTACGGTATGTTTTGTGTTTGTAATGTGGAAATTATAGACTACACTTTTAAAAGGTGCACATGTATTGGAACAGCAGAATTGCAACTTTCCATTTGTATGTTCATACTAATAAATAAATCTATGATATTTAGCAGTCCTGAAAATTTCAGCTTTATTGTATTGTTTGTTAAGGCAGGAGTCAGACTGCTAAAGGGGATAAAATGGCATGTTCATAAAGTTCATAACCCCAATGCAAAAACACTGAACAAGAAATGCTGTCTTACATTTGTGCTGTATGAAACAAGGGAACCTTATTTTAGGTCCTGGTAATAAAAATTTGATACATGCCCCTGTGTTTCAAGAAAATTTTTGTACTGATATACTGTGTGTGCAATAATAAATGTTCCCAGAAATACACATTTCAACCAATTTTTACTGCATACGCCAGTTAAATTGTGGTATTATTTCATGAGTTTTAATGGCTGAAATTTAGCATTTTTTTTCAACTTGATGAGCCATGGTAAATGTTCAAATCACAGACATGCCAAGGCTAATTCATTGTGTTTCAAACCTGCAGGGAAACGTTATAAAGTTGTGATATACACAGACATATATGACCTTTAAAACATTGCTACAGTCGAAACAGCCTAAAAGATGTAAACTTTGTTACTGCAGTTTTCGCTGTCATGTATTAAACAAAGGCTAATCCACCAGTCAATGCCATTTCGTATACATGCACATTACTTTTGCAATCGACATGACACTCACTGAAAGTCTCCACTAAAACGTTGAAACATTAAAAACCCAACTTTGTAACTAATGCAAATAATTTAAAACACAATATTTATAACGTAATTTTGAATTTCCCACAGGGGAAAAGGTACTCCTAAAAGCCAGCATGAACAAACAAGCCTTGTGGTCAGTCGTGCCAATGTAATGTCCACGTTTTAACTCATCCCACCACTGAGGATATAGCAGGCGGGCTCACCAATATAATTATTTTTGCACTCACGTTATACTATTTTCTTTTGCATTGTAAGGTCTTCAAATAAAACGAGACAAACTCAAAACGACTTTCGAACAAGAATAGTGGGTTTTGTCGAATAAATTCTGAGAAATGTAATTATTACCAATAATAGACACACACACACACACACACACCCACACTTTCAGCTATTACATGTTGTGCATTGTTTGTAATTATGGAAGCCTCTAAAATTTTTTATATATATTAAAGAGTATTCTTTCAGTCTTTAAACTTTTATTATCCAAAATAACATAAGTCTTTTATTTTCAAAATAACATAAGTGTGCTGGTTTCCTAATTTTTAGAAAAATGTTTACATTGCGATGTATAGTGGTCTGGATGCATTGTATTGTTTATGGATGTTCATCGCGCTACAATCTCTGGCAAAATTATATGAATTGTGGGCATGCGTAGATTTTGTTTGCACCTAGGATAAATCACCCAAATTGGAGCACTAAGATTAAGGCTTCCCCCATGCCTTAACTAAGGCCTTAGTCTGCATTATAATGTTCTGGAATACTGATAAGGCCTGTACATGGCTTAAGCTGTACCTAAACCCTTATAAAAATGTTCTGAAATACCGGTCTAGCTGTTTTTTCTATAATACTCCCCATTCATCTCAAGTAGCAAGCTGTACTTAGCGCCAATGTTTACATCAACTTAACTGCATGTGGAAGCTGGTTAGTTTAGCAATGACAACGGACTGTGAAGCTGTTTCTTTGGAGAATATATGTACTACAATTAAACACAGTCCTGTGGAAGTATTCAGTAGGGTTTGGTGAGTGATGACTATCTCAGTAGTCTAGAATTTTTACAAATCATTTCCAAGCTCCTGAACTAATCCATTAGCTCAATTGAAAAGATGAGCAATGTACACTGCATGACACGTGTACTAAGGACAGCCAACCTCCTGTGGCGCAGTCGGTTGGTGCACCACCGATCTGGAGTGTAGGAGACTCTGGGTTCGAATCCTGGGTAAGGCATGGATATTAATTTAAGTTATGTTATAAGTTAGTCTGTAAGCCATACCCTGCTAAGTTTTTAAGCATAAAACCGGGGACGTTAAAAGCCCATTACAATTACTAAGGAGAGATCTAGTGTTTCTGTTTGCAACCTCGTGAGTTTTTAAAAATCATTCCCACTCTTAGCTAATATCCAGCTTAGTAACTATGTGTTATTTATTATTTTTACAGGCAAATGGTCTGAATTATGTGCAGTTTCTGAGTACCCTCAAAATAAAAGAAATAATTTAAGTAGGATACATTCTTTCACAGGTATGGTATTTCAAAAAAAGCAATAATAAAGCAGTTCCATTTTATACAAACCAATGTGCTTTGTTAACAAAAACCAATTTAAATGTTTTTCTGTTACATTAAATGAATGTAATTTTGTAATGAAAGATCCAGTAGCTCTAAAAAAATATATACAGATGATGTTAAGGTTAAAATATATCATTATGAAAAATATATAATATATGTCTATAGTTAGACAAAATATTTGTGTGATCAATTAAAATACTTAAAATATTAAATAATTTATTGGCATTTCTTGTAGGACATAAACCAATTTGGTTGTAATTAATCGAATAGTTCCCAACATATAATATAAAATCGTAAATATTAATGTAGAGCTACCATTCAAAACTGTACATAAAGGAGGTTACTAAAACGTAAATTGATTTCTTCATTATTTACTGCCAGTAGGAAAGGTTTGATTTGAATCAGAATAACTGGCTGGACAAATGGCAAATGAAAAATACTAAAGCTACTATTTGTCAAATAAATATCTCCTACATTGGTATCTAAAGAACTTCTAAGTATCATTTAAAACTATACTTGTATACCAGATTTAATTAGAATAAGTTAATTTCTCACTACATTAACAAAAAAATTGCATACAAAGAAAGAACCATTGACTCAACAAAATTTTATTATTGTGATGTTATTGACAAAAAAAAGAACTTATTATAATGCCACTGCATCGGGATAATGTTCCTCCCAACCCCATCACAGATGAACGACCCACTTAAAGCAAGTTTCACATGACACAGATGACTCAATGCTTCTGATTACACAACTAGTACATATTTGTATTTTTTAAACATCAGTTGTAAGCATTTCATAGTAGGCAGAGGATGCTTTTTACAGTGATCTACTATCATACCTACATTAGGATGAAAAAGAAGACAAAATTATATTGCAATAATTAATGCATGTATTTAGAACAAGACTGTTATTTACTTCCAAACACTTCCATTTACAGTTTTATTCTTTGCCTCTTTTCAGGAGGAAAGAAAGGCTTATAAAATCACTTCTGGTGTGTGTGTGTGTGTCGCCCCTCCCCGCCTTCCCCCCTCAATTTCTCGCATTTCAATTTTTGAACCAGTGAACTGAATTTCACCAAACTCAGTACACATGTAGTACTATATACGGGCACCTGACTTTTATAGTTTTGGACCATGCTGGGCACTTCCACAATGGTGACCATTTTAAAAATTAGGGTAATATGCCATATCCCCGAAACCATTAAACCAATTTAAACAAAATTTTGTATGCTGACAGCGCAAGTTGTAAGCAATGTATTCAGAGGAAAATATTGTTGTTGGTCTGCCATTTTGGAAGATAGTAACATATGAAAAAATAAAGCATTTATGTTATATCTCGAAAACCACTCAACCAATTTTCACCTAATTTGGTAAAAATTGATATGACAGGCCAGGTAAATATACGTAATTGAATTTTATTAGGCACTTAATTTCAAAATGTTGGCCATATAGCTTTCTTAGTTTTGTATATTGTTGGAAACATGTACAGTAAAAACCCAATATAATGCGGCTGTTGGGGGACATAACTCAGACCCGTGTTATAGCTTTCAGCGCTATTCCGCGAGTGGCCAAGTACAGTAGCAAAAAAAAAAGGGCAATGTTATAATGGGGTGTGGCACCTATCTGTCAAACACAGGGCAAGTGGTGTTATTTACTGCCGAAGCTCGTGAAACGTTTAGCCCCTTGCTATCGGAACTTTGTTTTTTTTTATCTGCATCACCGGACTTGACAGCACTCAAGGGAGGGAAACAGAAGAAGAGAAATGCGCTGTGATGAAGGGGGTCACATGCATTCAAGCAAGAATAGCTAAAAAATACCACATTTTCCAGGCAAAGGATGTACTCATTCCACCAAGGGCAGTGTTTGCTGCGAGTTGTTTGTCACATGGATTGGAGAAGAGGGTTCCCCCTCCGCCGCTGCTGGGCCTAGTCGGGAGGAAATGAGAATGAGAAAGGAAGCTTGCGTCCAAAGGTTGAATGCACGCTTGCACTGTAGAGGGGACTTATTAGTGCCTCACATGATGTGAAACATGTCACTTGCTCGTCTGATTTGCATTTTCAAAAGGAAAACTAAAACAAAAAAAGTGAATGATTTTGTGGCATGCAATGAAAGGCCGCTTTTCTGCATTAAGCCTTGGTCACAATAGCTCGTTCGCTCTGAATTTTTTTTTTAAAAATGGGAAGACATACCATATAGCCGGTATATATTCATTATAATCAAAGTGTCTACATCATAATTATAGTGATTATGTAGTGCTATATTCTGTAGGAGATTAATTATAGACCTGTAAATGACTTAGGAGCACAAATTTTGAGGCGCATCTCAAATTTCGAAGTTATTATTTTTTTTAAATGGGAAGACATACTGAACAACCGCTACGTACACATTACAAGCAAAGTGTCTAGATCATAATTATATTTATTACATAGAGCTATACCCTGTAGAAGATTAATTATATGCCTGACAATGACTTAGAAGCACGAATTTTAAGGCACGCCTCCAATTTCGGAACTATTTTTTTTTTGAAAATCAGAAGACATAAAGAATAGCCGCTATATACACGTTATAACAAAAGTGTCTACATCATAATTATAATGATTACGTAGAGCTGTACCCTGTAGAAGATTAATTATAAGCCTGTAAATGACTTAGAAGCACGAATTTCGAGGCCCGCATCAAATTTGTGAACTTTTTTCCCGAAAATGGCAAGACCTACTGTTTCAGCTGCTATATACACATTGTAATTAAAGTGTCTACAGCATTATTATAATGATTACATATTACGCTATATAACACATGCACAATTCATGTTAACTTGTAAGTGCCAGTAAATAAGTGACAGCAGAACACTTGCGAGTATGACATACGGTTTGGAATATAGTCATGCCATCCCCCCTATACTGATCCAACACCCACATAAGATGGAAAGGTTGCCACAGTATCTTTTTTTTGTCTGTTTACAACTAACAGCAGAACAGGTATAATAGGTTCACATAAAAAAAAGGACCACTAGGAATTCTTATGTCAAAGTTTCGCACCATGTCAACAAAATTGAATATGGAAAAACATACAATATTGACTGTCAAGAATCAGTAAAATAGATCTCAGCGCTGAAAGGAGGGACCACTCCCTCCGCCTCATCCATCAATGTCCCTGACTCACGTCCACCCACCGTCAGACCACACGTCTATCTGACTGCACACTTTCCCCTTATTTATTTATTCAGGATGGGGGACATAAATTGCTCCATGGTATAACCGAATCTGCGGTATACTGGGCCGCGGTATTCCGGGCTTCTACAGTAATTAATTCCAATAAACTTTGTATGCAGGCTGTATATATTACAACCATCAAATATGTTGACACAAAATCTCTTTTGTCCACCATTCTGTAAAATAGTATCACATGAAAAATCAATTACGTGATATCTCAGAAAAAACAACATAATTCCACCAAATTTGGCAATCAAGTAACACTATGGCAAGCTTTAAGAGGGTCAGACACACATTTTTTTTTTTCAAAATGGTGGCCACAAATATTTTAGCTCAGCATTTGTTATCTACGAAACTGCAAAACAAATTTCAATTTAATTTTGTATGCTGACAGCAGTATCAATTATATCCATCCAAATAGTCTATGCAACACTTAATTTCTCCGCCAGTTTGTTAGATAGCCCCCCCCCCCCCCCAATGAAAAAATACAGTTTTTATGCCGTACCTCAACAAACAATCAACCAATTACTTTCAAATTTGGCGAAGAAGTTGTACTGTGGTAAGCCATATTAATTTATATGTTTTAAGTGTGTATGTCTCTTATTTTCTGAATGGCACCTATACAAACATTTTGGCTTAGTATGCTACATCTACGAAACAATTTAATACATTTTAATTTAACTTTGTATATTGTATCAATGACAATCATTGAATGTGTTAATATATAATCTTTTCATCCTCCATTTACACAGATTGTTACATAAACAATGAAAGTTTTATGCTGTATCTCAATGGCCTGTAAACTAATTTCCACTATATCTTTCACACGAGTAGTGTTATGGTAGGCCATGTAAACTTATGTGCTTTTAGCGGCTCAGACACTTATTTTCAAAATAATGGCAGTGTAAATATTTCAGGTTAATGAACCCTACTATTCAAAACATTAGGCTGATTACGAAGTTGATACTCCGAATTCTACCTTCATGATGTAGCTGATTGCAAGCTAGCTTCATTTTACAAGTTTTTCTAAATTTGAATCCCGGGTAAGTCACTCGTGTATTTTAATTGTCTTGATACTTTTTCTCATGTTTCTGGATTCATCTTCAATGATATTGCTGTAAATGAGATGTCAATGCCTAGCTACCATCTAAGCTTTTAAGAACTTTACTAAAATGTATTTGCATGCATGTAGAGGACAGTAGGCTCATTAGTTAGCAGTTACTTATTGTTTTATACCAGGCTTGTCACATGGCAGATTGAACAATAGTTGGGCACTGTTTCTATGAATTTTTTTCCTCTGCACTTGAAAATAACACTTTCCACTAGAACGTCATTCGTCTTCTATGGTTGCATCTACCGTTCTAGGAGAGGCATGGCTGAATTGCTCTATCTGTGCATGCATCATCCGCTTCATAGGAAACTCATTTTAGCATTTCATTCACCTGCCTAGTACTGAACACATGCCAATATGAGCATGCATGAAATAAAAATTAACTCCATATATTATCTGGCAGCAGATTTGCCATAGTTGTTGCATTTTAGGCTTTAAAACATGAAAACTTCGACATTATGGAAGCTGAAATCCCATACGGCTTTCTGTTTCAATGGGCAACAAATTATGGCATCCTGCCGAAATGTTGAAACATGATTTTAAAACTTCCAGAAAACCAGAGCTGTAAGTGGGCAAGCACTATCTTGCTGGAAACTGGCTCCTGGGCATTCAACCAGGAAAGTTAAAACATATGGGCTGCATACTGTCTTCAACATACTGCTGTGCTAATATCTACACTCTTAGTGACACACAATGACTGTATGTGATGGCAACCTAGATAATCATGCCAGAAGAAGAGGAGTGTGCAACTGTAAACAGGCAGAGATTACAGTGCTTTCCTGTGTTCCCCCAGATTTTGGTAAGGTGGTCATCAGTTCCCAAAGAAATGTGTGATTTGTTGTTAAAGACAATACTTTGTCTGTTAGAAGCATTCAATGTTTCTGTCTTCTAAAACTTCTGGAAATGAAGGCAATAATTTTCAGACGTTAATGGCAGACCATGAAATGTTCATTGCGATTGCAGAGATGCCTGTGCTAGGCATCTGGAAAAGCTTCTGGTAGAAATGTGATGCTCTGGTGAAGCTCCTACTAGTAGCTGGATCGTGGACAAGGAAATTGCTGGCTCTGTTCATGCCTATCTGACAATCAAATGTTACTCCTTTCTGGTAATATGTTGAGGTTGTCCAGAACCATGTATGGTACCGTCATTGGGCTTAAAAAAACAATCTGACTGTGAAGCATGCTTTACAAGACGTAAAATTCAGTATGCCTCCTTCTTCAGTCTTCTTATGTGGCTTCTCTCTCAAGCTCCAGTGTTGTTTGCACAGCCCTCTTATTTGTATCCTATCTTTCAACAATCATACCTGATAATTAATGTGTGTTTCACATCACATGCATTGTTCTGATGATTGTTTATATATGCCACATAGAGCAATGGCCACACTCCCTTATGATGTATATGTATGCATCATCACATACAACTTTTATTATTTGCATACCACCTTTTGATTTTTCTGTTTACAGACTTTCATAGTCACCTGCTGGTTTATACAAGATGTGCACATTTTCAAGGCAATGAGTGTACGTGCACTTTACTTTTACAAGTAGCACAATCACCCAGAAAAGCAGAGAAAAAAGGGCTACTGATAAGTAGATTTTTGTGTTAAAATAAGAAACTCTGAGTACAGACAGTCCTCTACTTTCAATTATAATGTGTTCCTGAAAATGTGTGTGAAAGTTGAATGTATGAAATTTTAATAATATAAACACGCACCTAATAACATCCGTTCCAAAGCCACAAGGAAAAAAAATTTTTTTTAAATTAATTTTGGTAGAAAGATAATAAATTTAATTGACAAACATATAATTTTTAACACGTATTTAATTGAAAATCACGAAAAAATGTACATGTGCAATACTTTACCTGAAATGATTTTCAATATATATATATGTGTGTGTGTGTGTGTGTGTGTGTGTGTGTGTGTGTGTGTGTATATGTGTGTGTGTGTGTGTGTGTGAGAGAGAGAGAGAGAGAGAGATTGTAAGTACTATGTGAATGAATAAAGTAATAAAATATGCTTTCTACTTTCTGTAAATTTGTTGCGCAAATCTAACATTTTATTTCGTAGGTGGTAAAACCCTAAGTAAAAGTTTTTCAGAGATTCGTATATCATTTTAACAGAAGTGCTCAATTGTAGTGTGCCAATATGACAGCCATATCTAAACATTCATAATGTATGATCCGCAAAGGCTGCAAAATATGGCAGGCAGTGTTAGATGGCAACTAACAGTGCTATATCAAAATGCTGGGCGGTTGCTAGAAGTATGAAAGATGAAATTGGTTGTAGAAAAGTTAATTTAGAGGTGATAATATGTCATGTATGAAAGAGAGAGTTGTACGAATCTCGAATGTATAAAAGTCGAAAACTGCCTGTATACCAAATTTGATCCATCTTGTTATATGTTTGCTGTTAATTTTACAAAGCTACCATTTTGAAAATAATAGTTGGAAGTATTCAACTGCCATAAATACAGGTATTCTGCAATCGTATTACTAGTACTCAAAATTGAGTGAGAATTGGTCTAGTAATTCCCCAGGTTCTCTCTAAGTAAATTACCAACAAGAAGTAATAATCAATGTATTACATTATTTTCACCTTGTACATGGCATGCGAGTCGGGAGTTTGGGTGATTGTGCGGCATCGAGCAAAAGACGAGCGAGAAGAGAAACGGGTGGCACTGGAAGAGACCAGCGGGAGGAAATCTGTTACTGCGAGCATCGGTATAGTAAAGTGTGTGAATGGCAGGCTGGACTATTGGACTGGATGTGTGAGTGAAATACATTTAAAATGATAGCAACAGACAGACTAAACATGTGTTAACAATGAAGTTAATTGACTATAACCAAATAGATACATACAAGAAAGACTTTAATTAGAGTTGATATAGACATTATATCCTACTCTCATGAGTAATAAAAAGAGTAATAGTGGAGACAGATTAATGATGTAAATAATAGCTGTGTGAATAAACTAAAATCTAATTAAGTTCTTTTATTTTTATTACGACCCCCATCCCTCACAAACTCAGATACACCTCTCAGGTATCTTGTAATAATACTGATGCTGCCAGTCTACGACTGGGCCCCTCAGAATTAAAATGTTTCGAGTCCCATGCAATCTTCACTGGTTGGTATGTAGCTGGACTGACACTACAGAGTCAGTCAGTGCTGTATATCTACTAACATGTGACCAGATGGGAGCACCACAGCTCAGGTCAAAAAACCAAATAAATGAGTCAGCGAGTGGTGAGGGAACACATGGAGGTGGGGGGCAAGCAGAAAAAGTTCCACAATTATTTAACAGCAGCCAGAAACTAAAAAATACCAGCTCGCACACTTAAGATGAAGGCCCCCACAGGATGCAATCTGTCCCTCACTGCTGCTGCTTTCAAACTGGCAATATGGAGGCTGGAAGGCAGCCTCTCCTATCATCCCCCAGACTGTTACACAAAACGCCCAAAACCATGGTTGACATAAAAAATTTCAAAGCAAAATAATCCCTTCCTTGTATTAACCATCATTGCAAAATTGAAAGTACTACTTTGAATAATCTTGGCCCCAGGGGTCCAGAGTATGTGATGCTGTTTTGAGGGGTTCAAGATTACGTGATTTTACAAGGCGTTTGAGCACCTCAGTACCATTCCGTGACATCACTTATCTGCCGTGCACTATGAATGGGCCACGGCTCATACATACACTTAGGGTCTCCTTTGGTCGCCATAAGGACTAGGCTAGAAATGAGGGGAGAAGGTATGATGACAGCACAAATACATATAAAGCAAATAAATAAAAGATAAATATTAAAGCATTTCTCAAAAGGCATTTTGAATTCAGACTACATCTTGTAACAGAGAGAGATGGGGTATGAGTAGCACAGAAAATGGAGAGTAAATATATTTAAAAAAATTAAAGTACAAAAAAACATTGTTTTCTATCATAACTTTCAGTACAACAAAGATACAAATAAATTTGAATGAACTCAAAAACCGCCTTTCCAGCAAGCATCAACTACCCACCACAAAAACTAAAATCTTTACTCTACAGCACAAAAATGACATAATATCAAATCAATTATTTGTATTGATTTTACTATTATACAAAATACTGCAATTAATTATACACTTGGATTTACAATGTACATAATGAAAGCAATTTATCACAAATAATTTAAGGTAAATTGTATAATAAATCTGTTCTGTTTGGATTACAATTCAGAAAAAAAACATACTATTATTTCATTGTTTAGGCTTTGAACAGGGCCTCTATGATGCACACAATAAGTTAGGATATGTTGAAATGGGAATATACATCTTTCTTTTTTAGGAATACAAATTTTGCTTAACCTTGACTTAAAAGGTATTTTTAAAGAAAAATGGAACAACCTGTCTCTATAATAAGTTGATCAGAGCTCTGATGTATCATTCTTTACCACAACTAAAATAAGGAAAGATGTTTATGTCCATATCAGCTTGACATGTGTCACACCTCCCATATTTGTAAATAGTGTGCTGGTCTCCTGAGCTACCATTGTTATTGATGTCAGCAGTTCATGGACTGAAATCAAAATTTTTGAATACATGTGTTGTGTTCAGCCATGGAATGGAGATATCTTAAAGATGTGTGATCTGTTTCCAAGGTGCATTTACATCCATAAAGGAATTGTCGAAATGAATGCACAAGTGTTTTATTGCTCCTAGCTCCCTTTCTGTGGCACTCCAATTTTGTTCATTTTGAGCTAGTGTTCATAATGCATAAGATAAAATATATTGTTTTCCATTAGTCTTGTTGAAGTAGGGCTCCTCTGATGGCTGTCTTTGATGCATCACATACCAAAATTGTCTCTGAACAGAGTTAATGTAGGAGCTGTTGTAATGTAATTTTTTTTATTTTTGAAATGCTGTTTGTTATGGATTTTTCCCATTTCTAACTAATTTCTAATGAATTTACACAAGTAAGAAGTGAGTCCGAGGAATGAGCGCAGTTGTTTGACTATCTTAGGTGGTGGTATTTCTGTAATTGCGTGTGTTTTCTCTGGATCAGGAAATAAGCTTTGTGGTGCGAGTATGTGCCCTAAGATAGTTAGTTCTTGTTTAGCAAATTGGCATTTCTCTGGATATAGTTTAACATTAAATTCTCTCATTCTATGAAAAACTTTTTCAAGATTTTTAATATGCTCCTCAAAAGTATCGCCTAGTACAAAAATATTGTCTACGTAGCAAACTAGTGTTAATGTAGGTCTCCTACAAGAATGTCTACAAAATTTTGGAAAAATCATAGACTACTGGACAGTCCCATCGCATGCGGCAATAATGAAATAATCCTATTTGGTCTATGCTGAAGGCTAACATATTTATCTTCCTTTTTGACCGGAATCACATTAAATCTGCTGAACATATCCAGGCTGGTAACATATTTTGTGTTGCGAATAACTTAAAGCATCTGTTCGGGGTGGTGGGTAATTTTCCTGTTTAATATATAAATTTAAAACACGGAAATCACTGAGAATGTGAATACTACCATCTTTCTCTGGTACGACTAGGGAAGGAGCTGCATATTGACTTTTAGAAGGCTTTATTATTTGTGCGTCTAACATTTGCTTAATTTGTTCCTTTATGGCTTTGCAACAATTTGTAGTAAGTCTATATGGTTTGTGGTGGATTGGTTTATCTATAGTAAGCTCAATATTTATTTTGTATTTTTCCTTTCTGTGAGATCTGTTAACTTATATGCAAATCTGTTCTCCTACTTTTTCAGTAACTTTTGAATTTGTAATTTCTGTTCAGGCGGTAATGCTGGATTAATATTTTTCAATGGTACATCTATTTCTTTTGTTTCAAAATGTACTCGTTTTTGAATTGCATGAAGTTTGAATTTATTGTTTAGAGGGTCTGATTCATCTATAAGGGGTACAGTGATAATTTGGTCGTGTTTATATCTAAGTGCGGCAATGTTTTTAAGTAACTGCAGTATTAGATAATGACGACGAATGAAATCACACCCTAATATAATGTCAGTTGTAGATTTTCTATGACTAAGAAGTCATGTTTGAATGTGTAGTGTGAAATTTGAAATATCATTGTTGTGTAGAATTTTGGGGAGGGAAATTCTTCATTTGCTGCCATAAGATTTATATTGTTTTCTATATGATTCAATTTATCCTTGTGTACTATTGTTTCTGCTATACATGATTTACTTCATCCTGTATGTATAAGTGCCAGGAAGTGCTGTTTATTGTTTTGAACTGTGATTTTTAGTATAGACAATATGTCATCTGTGAGTGCAATAATATCGATATTATCTACATTTTGTTCCGCGAAAGAGTTCTTACAGGTATGTTTTAATTTGTAACTTGTATCTTGGTTGTTTTCAATTTGGTTTTGCGTTTCTGATTTTATGTCATCAAGGTTTTCACGTTTTGTTCTATCCTTCCGATGCTTTGAGTTGTATGTTTCCTTTTGAATTGTTTGAAGCGTTCTGAAATGTCACTGTACCATATAATGTTTTTGTTGAGGAACATGGGACAGTTTATGGGACGATGACCTTCATTGATACACAGTGCACATGAGATTGCAAATTGGAGTTTGCATCTTAATTTAATTTCTTTTCCTCTCATATTTTTTGTCGTGTACTGAGTCCATGCAGTTTTTACTTAAGTGGTTTTCCTTTTTTTGTGTTTGTGGATGAATATTTTGATGTGTGCTTTCCCTATGTGCATCCTCAACAGTTCTTATCTTTGACATATCAGTTGTCCTATTTTTATTTTGCCCTCTGTTTACCTGCTGTCTTGTGTAGTACCCTTTTTTTTAACTAATATAGTAATTGTAACCTGATTGTTATATACAATTTATTTTGTTTAATTAACGTAGGACTTTCTTGTGGATATACTACTGAGTAAGTGTTTTGACTTGGCCTACCGTTTCTGGCTACTATTTCAGCGTATGTAGGTAGGTCACCTCCCTTTAATTCAAATTTTAGTTGACAGGATGTATGGGAGGTTTCTGCATCCTGTGGAACAAGTCTTTTTTGATGTAGTGCATTTCTGAATAATGGGTGGTTGTGGGGTGGATACTGTTGATATGGTATTCCATGCATTTGTGTCAAGTAAGAGTTATTAAATGGAATTGGTGGTATAACAAATGGGGATGGTATATTCCTTTCTGCATTGTGTGTGTTAATTGGCCTGCAATATTGCCCTTACTGTGTCTGGTAACAGTTGTTACAGCCTTGTCGATACAGGTATTGTGCATTTGTGTGCTGTGGGTAAAAGTTTTGTTTTGACAGCGTATAATTTCTTTGAAATTTTCATTTATTTTCATGGCAAATTTGAAATACATGACACCAGCTAACAGCCAGCGACACTAGAGCCCATGACGGCGCTCACCATGCACGTGTCACATGTCTCGCACGTGCACAAAGAGGCCAATAATCATTCTGAACTCCCACATAAATATTATTTTTCAGTGTAAAATGTGTTATATTGTATTTGCAGGGTTTAATATGTCTTAAAATGTTTTAAAGTGTTTGTTGCTAATTTGAAATTGTTTGGTTATAAAATTCAAAGTGCCTGCAGCAACGAGGTTAAGAACACTTATATTCCGGCATGAACGCTGTCATAAAGAGACACTAAATTCATATGAAAATTCATACGAAAATTATAAAAAAATGTAAAACAAAATTTAATATAATTGGTGCCATTTTATTTTCAATAATTGCATATTTTACTCGGCGTACATAGCACTTCCGCTTATGTGAACCCTGTAGGCAGCAATGGTAGGTCCGCGTGGTGCTTGTCTCTGCACAGTCTGTTGAGAGCTGGCGAGGTAAGACACTGTCATGTACACACTACACCTTTTGTTCACTGATGTAGGTTTCCAAAGTCAATTTAGTTTACCGGTTAACCTTTGCTTGCGTACGTTTTTGCCAGACAATTTCCCCAGCATTATGCTTCCGGTTTATTGATTTTTTTGTGCCCTTGTTGCATTTTTAACTTAATCGAGGAGAAGGAGTAGAAAGATGTCGGAGAGGTCACGCGACCCGCACAACTTGAAACAGGCACCAGCTGCCTATGTTTATGGTGTTTCATTGTAACTTCTGCGTTATTGCTACACGCAATTTTAAGGGCTTTATTTTTATGCATGTATTTGAGGGTATTTTTCGTGTTTGAATATCACGTATAACCACATGGCCGACCGACGTCGAGTCTTTGTATATGCCATCATTGCATTTGAGAGGTTATTTATGTAACACTGTATGAGTAATATTTTATTAAGGGTTCTATGGTAAATTTTTGTCAGGGTTCCGTGTAAATTGATACTTTTTGTTCTTGACCACGCAGTCATATTAATGTTTGAGTTTACTCCCATCAGGCATGTTACAAGCCTGTAACCACTTCAATCTGCCGTTTCCACGCAGAAATATTGCAACTTCACCTGCACCACATGGTCCGCTGTGAACTTCATCCAGTGGCATCCGTGCAATCTACACTTGTTTTCACACATATGTGTGTTTATTGTGAATACTCATCTCGTGTCCCATCTTGTTTCATGTATCTTTTGAGGGTTTATGTAATTTTTTAATTAGTGTACGGTGCAATTATTCCCGTCCTAGCCGGCTCTGTGTGTAGGCCGTCACCACACCACCCACATGCTGGAGGATGAGCTCTGACGAGTTTGCGTTAGTGATGAAGAATTAATATATATCATCAAGGGTTTCATTTGTAATTCACAGTGTCCTGTCTTCAGGGAAAAACCGTCAGTCCACCCTAGCGGCTGTCTGCCCTCTTCCCTTATGAAGGATGTGCTTTCACGCACCTCTGTGAGATCATCCATCTGGGCGTGCGCTAGAGTAATTGCGGGCTGGGAAGCACCCAAGCGGAATTGGCTAGTCATGACCGAGATAATCATAATTTCATTGGCACGTTGATGTGTATGCATAATAACAATATAAACAAGTCTACAGTGAACTTATATCTTTTATTCAGTAGTGACAGTGTCCTAGCCACATATATTTTATTAAGTGTTTATTTCAAGTGATGTTTATTAAAAAGTTTAGTATTGCCTACGTGTTTGTAAGTACGCATGGGTGAGACAGACACATAGAACCCAGAGCATCCCTGAGAACCCTGAGTCTCAATAGTGCGGTGATTGGGAAGCACCGCTGGCGTCCATATTACCAGTAAGTATTTGCGTCATCGTTCGTCTTGTGTCTCACCTGACGGCATCATACATTTTTATTACTATGTGATTTTGTGATGTCTGTTTGACTTTTTGTTTCTTTCAGTTTAGGCTGTTGATTTCATCCTTAATTGTTTGTATCTATTGTTTATGTCAGGTGAAATGGTTGTTGCCTTGTTTTCTAAATTGCAATTGTATTTCAAGAGCCCTGTTTAAATCTGTTTGACACTGTTTTGCATGGCTGCTAATGATGGGTTATTCATAACAATGAGTTTATCCACCACTGATGGCAAGAGTGAATTCCACAATATCTCAATTATTTCCTTCTCTGAAATGGTTGGTTATACTTTTTAAACTAAATAAAATATTTCTTGCACATGTAAAATTGCAGATTCACCCGACAAAGGAGCCACTTATAACAGTGCCCCTTAGTCAGTTCAATCCGGACAGACACTGCAACATTAAGACATTCGTAAATTGTCAGTCAGTCAAAATGGACAATAGGCTTCGTCCAAGAGCCTTTTCAAAAAATCCTGAAGATCACATATTTGACCTGCTTCAGAATCCTGTAAGTGTCTCCCCAACATTTCTGTAGCGTTGGACAGTACCCTTTTTGCCTCCGTGGGTTGTACAGCCACATCAGTTGTCCTCCTTGAAATACCTCCATGACATTCTCCTTGAAGACTATGACTTCATCCTGTCACTATTTATTCTGAGGATCTGTACAGCATAATCATGAATGCAGATCAGTCTGTGAAGTAATTCACTGCAATACTCTGAGGTGACAGCTTCCTCTTCTGTTGTCCACCCAAACAACATGTCACTAGGGAGGCATAGCTCTTTCCCAAACAGCAACCTCAATTGTGTTAGCCTTGTAGATTCATGAATTGCTGAGCAGTTAGCAAAAATAAACAATGGTACCTTTGAATCCCAGGCCTTTTGGTTGTCCATCACGAAAAATGAGATACTGCTCAACAGTGTAATTAAGACTATCAAACATTCCATTGGACTGAGGATGTAAGGCTGTAGTCCTAGTCTTCTTCGTCCCTAGAGTCTTTGTAACATCCTGGAACACCACAGGTTCAAAATTTTTGAGTTTTAGTAACACCTGAACACCTGAGAAGACATGTTCTAAGAGTGCATCAGTCACAATATATGCTTCCTGGTTTGGGAAAGGAATGACCTCAGGCAACTTAATAAAGTAATCTTGGGCCACCAATAGATACAGATTACCTCTTTCTGGACATACAAGAGACACAGAATATCTACTGCCATCCTCTTGAATGGGGTTCCAACATTATAATTCTAGAGGTGACCTTATCCCCTGATCCTTGGTACCTTCCTCACGGTGCAGGTGTCACACATTCGGCACCTCTTCTCAACATCCTCTTGATAATGAAGCCGGTAGAGTCTCAGTCATACTCTATTGATGGTCATATTATTAACACCAAAGTGGCTACTGGCTGCAGTATAATGCAGTTCCTTTAAGATGATTTTGGGAACCCTGCATTCTAAAATAACCAAATGCAAGCATGTGTGCTTCCCATCATTACTTTCCCACCTGTAAAGTACACCATTCCTTGGTACAAGGGAATTCCACTGTGCCCAGTATGCTTTGATTGCTCTGCTCAAGCTGGGTATCTTCCCATTTTCATAGACAGGCAGCTTCTTTCTACTCTTAGTAATGAGTGAAAAGTGGGATCATTTAGCTTATCTTTCCTAATAACATCACTATATATAGGTGACCCATCACACGACAGAACCTTTAATTCTTGTCCTCCATTCCTTCAGCAATTCACCACTCTTTTCTTCGGTTCACAATGAAAACAGAATGGTTCACATGGCCTCCTAGAAAGTACATCTGCATAGCTGTGAAGGCATCCAGATCTGTCCTGTATTTCAAAGTTGTATTATTGGAGATACTGTATCCACCAGGCTCTTTGAACTTTGGGGTTCTCGAAATTACGTAGCCAGGATAATGAAGAATAGTTGGTTCTCACAATAAAATTACTGCCATAAAGGTAGAGGTGGAAGTGCGAAATTGTGTTTACCACAGCCAGAAAATTCATGTATATCACACAGTAATTTCTCTCAGGCTTGAGCAGTACCTTACATAAGTATTCTAGTGGCCTCTCTCTCCCATCATCAACCTGAGATAATAGAGCTTTGATGCCTGTATCACTAACGCCTGTATTCAGAATGAACATGCATTCTCAGTTTGGAAAACCCAGCACTGAGGGATGTACAGGCCTCAAAATGGATAAGTGCTAGGTAAAATATGAGGAAAATTACTTTCAAGATACAAAAAATAACCAAAGGTGACTTACTGTAGAAATAATAAGTGATCAGTAAGTGACTTCATATATTAACAGAAAAATATTTACTTACATTTATGTCAGTCACATTTCCAAATCCAAAATCATGTCAACTTTCTTTGATGCACTATTTTAAAATTTAGTGCTGATAATCACACAGTTATGATACAACAATCAATAAGTACAATACAAATTATACAAAACACTTATGTCATTTTCTGAGAATGAATTGATTCAATAAGAAGTCTACCCTGAACACTTCTAACAACTAATTTCGAAAATTAAAAAAAATAATATGAGATGATTTTAGACTTTTTCTGGTCCACTGGCTACTGAACATGGTCAATCTCTTCTCTGAAGTCTCTTTTTTAAATGTTATTTATACTTTCAACCCAGCCTGGGCTAAACCGATTTCTCCCATGTCTTTCACAGCCTTCTTTAATATTTTATTTGCCTCTTCAAAAAGTGCATCCGCAGTCTTTTTCTTCTGTTTTTCTTAATTCACTTACAATACCTTTAACATGTTTTCAGTACTAGCTATGAGTTTCCTTTCCCGTTCAGTTTTTGTTTTCTGCCTCGATTTTTTTCTCCTGCAACTATGCTTTTTTCCTTAATGATCATTTACTGTTGTAAATAAGTATTGTAGCTAGTGTGTGCAATGTGAGCCAATGCTATGAGTTCTCTTGTTATTGGAACCAAATCTGGTTGCATGTGGAACATCTTTCATTTCACTCTTAATGGTCATCATGACACAGAAACTTCATCTGGAGTCAAGAAATTGGATGATACAAAGAAACCTCACTCTAGGTCAGTATTTCCATGTGAAAGAGATAATATAGCTTTGATGACTATAATCACATTAGGATACTTAAAATCTCCCATACTGTTCTTCAGAACAAATAACTGAGGCCAGTAGTCATCAATGCAGCCATTAGACTGCAAATTAGAAATTTTCCTTTTAATGCTGCAGTAGCTTCCATTCATCCAAGAGAATAATTCTATCCAGAAAAATGGGTAGGGCTTTTGCTATTGTAACTATGGCTTGTCAGCTGCGCTGTGAGGTCCTCTCTTTTGGCTGTAGACAGCAACAGTTCTTCAAAAGTGGTTTTGATTTTAAAGATGAATTTTTGATGATGTGGGTACAGGCTTCAACGAAGTGACTCCTCATTCTGGCATAAAGCTCCAAGTGGTATTTCCTATCCAACTGAAACAAATGTAACATTCTATAAGTGCATAATCGAAGCTTACTCTCATACTCCACAAAGAATGAAACTATTCAAAAGGAATTTTCAATAATTTTTCAACACTCAAATATAAAATCACTAATATTGTTACTATGATTTCAAAACAGAAATTTCATCACAGACCTGAAAGACATTTTATTAAATAGGAAAGAGTCTTGTAATCCACAAGGTATTTGGCTTATTGGTAATAGTAAATTATTTATACTGAAAATTGTGGATTACAAAATGATAAATATAGCTAAAAACTTGTAGCGGTTAACAATAAAACTCACTTGAGAAAATTCTGCTGAAATCTCATCTCCAACATGAATTTTCTGAGGAGGAAGTACGTGTTCTGGCTGCAAGATATCTTCACTTACACCAACAACCTGTACATGTTTTGGGATGCAAACTTTTCCAATAAAAGTCTTTGCAAAAGTCTCCAATTCATCGTACATAATGTGTACCATAGGTTCTTCCTTGTGGACGGCACCAGTAAAATGATTGAATAAGCTCGCACTAGAATGAACAAAAAGAACAACTTTTATGGTGGATTTCTTCAGTAAGATTGAGATTCTCTTAGAGCTGTTGCTCTTTCCCACATTGTTCCTCTTCTTAGACACGTAGCTCAAGAAGTATTTTATGAGAGCCTCCCACTATTTAATAAAATGGAATGTTGCACCTTCTAAAGTAAGCCACCTTGATGGGACGTGTTTAATGCAGTTGTGCGTTGGGATCGATAGTTCATCTTGTAGCTCTGAATAGCCCACCCATCATGAAGGCCATCCATCAAAAAAATCATGCACTTTTAAATTAATCAAGGAGGAGTAGAAAGATGTCGGAGAGGTCATGCAACCCACATAACTTGAATCAGACGCCATCTGCCTATGTTTATGGCATTTCATTGATTGTAACTTCTGCGTTATTACTACACGCAATTTTAAGAGCTTTATTTTTATGTATATATTTGAGGGTAATTTTTCGTGTTTGAATATTTTACAGCGACATCATGTATAACCACGTGTCCAACCAATGCCAAGTCATTGTATACGTCATCATTGGGTTTTAAGAGCTTATTTATATAACATCCTATGTGCAATAATTTATTTCAGGGTTTTATGTCAGTTTTATTCAGGGTTGAATGTATTTTCCACGTAAATTGATGCTTTTTATACTTGACCACGCGGTCACAGTAATGTTTGATTTCAGCGCCATCAGGCATGTTACAAGCCTGTAACCACTACAATCGCAAAGGGAATAATTTTCTCAGCAAGAATAACATTTTGTCTGAATTTAGTTTGCTGTTTCCACATAGAAATATTGCAATTTCACCTGCACCACGTGGTCCGCTACGAACTTCATCTAGCGGCATCCGCGCCATCTAAGCTTGTTTTCACACATGAGTGTGTTTATTGTGAATATTCATCTCGTGTCCCATCTTGTTTCATGCATCATTCAAGGGTTTAAGTAATTTTGTAATTAGTATATGGTGCAATTATTCCCGTCCTAGCTGGCTCTGTGTATAGGCCGTCACCACACTACCCACGTGCTGGAGAGCAAGTCCCAACGAGTTTGCGTTAGTAATGCCGAGTAATCACTCTTGTTAACGTATATTAAGGGTATTCATTTATAATTCACAGTGTCCTGTCTTCAGGGAAAAACTGTCAGTCCACCCTAGCGGCTGTCGGCCCTCTTCCCTGTGAAGGCTGTGCTTTCACGCACCTCGGTGAGATCATCCATTTAGGCGTGTGCTAGGTTAATTACGGGCTGGGTAGCACCCAAGCAGAATTGGCTAGTCATGACCGAGATAACCACTTCATTGGCACGTTGATGTGTATAAACAATATCAATAAAACAAGTCTACAGTGAATTCAATTTTTTATTCAGTAGTGACAGTGTCCTAGCCACATATGTTTTATAAATTGTTTATTTCAGTAATTTTATTAAAAGTTTAGTATTACCAACATGTTTGTAAGTATGCACAGGTGAGACGGACTCACAGAACCCACAGCATCCCAGAGAACACTGAGTCTCAATAATGTGGTGATTGGGAAGCACCACTAGCGCCCAAATTACCAGTGAGTATTTGTGTCATCGTTCGTCTCGCGTCTCACCTGACGGCATCAACATTTTATTACCCAACTAAGCTCTGCAGTAGTTGCTATATACACAACACAGTAACGGTGTTTGATGGTATTATCAACTCCTTCACTTGAAGCACTTGTAGAAGTAGATGGCTACATGCTCACAAAATTCAACAGTCGTGGAGATCATTTATGGTGACATTCATTTTTGTGCCATTCATAATTAGCATGTTGTAAAAGTGCTTGATAACCTTTCGCTGAAATACTTATTATAATACAACACACAATGCCAAACACTCCTGTATCACTGAGTTTTTCGGCCCATTCCTTAAAAATATATTCATTATCATCATGTATTTCTAGCCACTCACTTTGAAAATGGCACTTCCCCATTATTAAACACACTACCGTTGCTTTCGTTTCACAAATCACACAAAACTGCTGTTTAATTTCATCAATTTTGCTATTACAAATGATGCAGGAACAAATGTAAGAAGTCTGTCACTATTAAACTGGGTTGCAATTTAAAAATTATGCAGTAATCGTGGTTTTCACACATGGAACTACATATTCTGGATTTATGATGCCCAATACACACTGATAGTTCTTAAGTCCAGCCAATGAAAACATGCAAGAAACCTGTCCTGTTTACTTTAATTCCTACCCTAATCTGGAATAAAAACAATATTTAAGCAGATTATACTTCCAAGCAGACATTTTCTAGCAGAGAAGCTTATTTTAGTGCATAAAAGTATTTAAACATGTGAACATTCATACCTTTTCAATAATTTTTTCTTATCTTATTGTAATTAATAATTTTCCGTGAATAACATCAACTGCTTTGCTTTGATTGGTTGCCACCACACAAGCTTTACTTAAGATAAAAAATATAACAATTAATTTTAATGCTTACGGATATCCCATCACCAAATAACCTGCCAAGTTCTATTGGAAACCGACACACAAGAAAACTCGTTTTAAGTTCTTCAGTATGTGTCATAATGCATACAGGGATAGGAGTGTCTTCTGGCTTAAAAAAAAGTCAATTTGTAGACATAAACCTTTGAAAAAGTACACTTTGTAGACCAATAAATATCTATAAAAGGTACTTAAATAAATCCTCAGAGTTGTTCTGATACTGATACTAAGTATCGGTATTACCAGATTCTTCACATTTTCCCGATGTATTCGTATCAGGTATGGTATTGGGCCGATACATTAGTATCAGTTGTAGACAATTAAGTCAGGTTATTACTTTCTTTAGTAACGAAAATTACCATATTTTGATGTGTTACAGTAAAACCTCGTTAATTCTAAGTCAATTCATTTGAAATCATTTATAATTCGAAGTGTGTATTCGCCCCCAAGTGGAAGAATAGGATTTTATATGATTGTGCCAGTTTTCATGTCTGTTGACTGGTTTTTGTTACCTCTTCTACCTGCTGAAGAGGCGAGAAGATGTGAAAGTGCCATAAACAGCATGAAGTTAGGGAGAGTAGGAAAAAGAAAATTCCCAGCTGCCTGTTGTGACAGTTGGAGGGAGGAAAGAAGCTTGGTGCGGCGTGGGCATGGCTTGATGATGGAGAGTGAATAAGAGAGTAGCAGTGTGGGTGTGGCTGGAGAGTGGACAGAGGAAAGAAGCAAAGCGGTGTGGGCGGCATGGATAAGGGGAGGGATGACGGACAGCCGGTGGTGGGTAGACTGTAAAGGGAGGGGAGCTAAGAAGAAGGGAGCAAGCGACCTTTTCAGAGGCCAGACCCAGCTTTCCGAGGGGTGCTGCTTGACACAAAAACGGCATGGCACTTGGCTCCAGGCAGCATGGGATTAAAACAACATTTGTCGGAAGTGCATTCATAGTAGAGGAAGCAGGAGGGTTCTGGTTACCACGGCTGCAGTTTTTAACCAAATTTTACCCTCTTTTTTTGTTTTTGATATTTGGCGTAGCAATTAATGGCAACAATTACATCTATATTTTACTGCACCAAACATATAATTAATGACCAAGATAAATGCAACAAACTCATTTTTTGGGCAATTTCCTTCAAATTTTTATTTTTTTAAACCAAAAGTTTTATGGTTCCCCAAAACAGGGCTGTAACTTCAATAGGGTAGTTATTCCTGGGGCTGTAGTTGTGTTTACTTTGGAATGCAAAAATGTGCGTTTCTTTCATACACATAAAAAAATTATTTTTTAAATTTGATAATTTGATATTATGTAATTGGAAGTCGAAAAATTAGGTCCCGAACACTTCGAATTAATGAGGTTTTACTGTACCCCGCACATTACAAAAAAAAAAGACAAAGAACAAATAAATTGCATCCACCAACAATTTTTTGTGTGTCCCAGCGAAATTCCTATTTAAATAATGTTAGCATAACCTTTAATCATTTATCACATTTTGCGCTGATCAAAGTATATTTTGGGTCTCGTCACCTAAGATTTCCCACAACTATCATTTTTAAGCTTGTTGTTTATGCTAACAGCTAGTAACTGGATGTGAAATACGTCATGCGCGCCGCCATTTATAACTGCTCTGCGGCATGCTGTCTGATGTCTTGTCTTCCTAACATGTCTGTCGAGTCAACACTGGTTAATTTTCAGTAACTTCTTGCCGGGGAAATCAGAGGATTTATATAAATTTATTTCAAAAGACACGCATCTTTGAATAAACTGATAATATGTAAGTACCTGTTCGACACCTTTTTCCGTCTAATAATGGGTAGGTAAGCACGGAGCTGAGTGCAGAGTAATTCATGACAGGGAAAATCTGAGGAAGTGATTTTGAATCATTAATTATTAAAGACAGTGAAGAAATCAATTATAATTGTCTTATTTGTCTCAAAATTATAAGTTTTCATTGTGCACTAAAATATAATTAATTACTTTGACATACATTTGCTACATGTGCAAGGTGACACCAACACATAGCGGCGTGGAGAGGAATCCTCATGCCGCCACTCCCTTCCCCCCCAAACCAACAGCCATTACATTGCCTAATTAATAACTTCTCATTGCGCTCTTAGGTGATAGTGCACGTGGGACATTTAAAATTTGATTTGCATTTGGTATCATATTATTTTTATTTTCAGAGGGTTTGAAAGTTTTAGGTCAGCTTGCATTTTGTGTTGGATTACAATAAATTATATATGGTATTTTAAGACGTTATTTCTTTATTTAAACGAGTCTAGGAAAAATGTTTTTTAATGTATTATTAACAGAAAAACTTTCTCTAAAATTCAGTGTGAAGGGCATTGGTATCAGCACTGGTATAGGGGTATCTGCAATGGTATCAGGGTGTCTGTCGGTATCGGAAAACATGGTATTGGAACAACTATACTTTTTTTTATATACCCTTACCAATGTGCTGGTGAAGGCCAGAAATAAAATATGTATATAGATTTTTATAAAAATTGTTGTTAAATTAATTGATATTTTTATAAACACTATATCATATTTTACGTTAAGAAACATTTAAATAAATCATGTTTTATATTAAGAAACATTAAAAAAATATGGTGTTAGTGGTGCAATTAAATTTCATACTGTAACTGGAAGATTTATTTCCGGCCCTGGATGGGGACTGGACTTTTTTCCCTTAAGAAACATTATGATTAATTTTTATTTTACACAAACTGAAACTGTGAACATGAAAATATACAACAAAATAAAATATATGTACCATATTTACTCATGTATAGCACTCACTTTTTCTCCAAAATAAAGAAAAAAATTCCTGAAGTGCACTCTATACACAAAAAAATTAACGAAGGCGGAGTGGTAGTAGTAGTAAACTGTCCGAGATATTTAGAGGGAAGTGTAGAGGAACAGTCCGTTATCTCGTATATCTATCTATCTCTATCTCTCTGTGCCCCCTTCAGTCCGCCCCTATAACCGTCACTGCTAATGCCACCCCTTTTTTTTGGCTTATCCGCATCCCTTTCAATCTGCTTCACAGCAGTGCTTACGCAATACACAGGCAATAAACGTGTATCGATGAATGCCGAAAGTTGAAGTGCTTCTTACACGCCGAGTGACAGCGATAACTGAAATTCTCTTTTTCCTTTCACCAGTAATGCAATTGTGATCCATTGATTCTATCATGTTGTTTAAGAAGAAAAGCTTTTGAAGATTTTGTTATGTGTTGTTAGGAAGTACAATAATTATTTTTAACCATTTTCACAAAAATTGTATTTTTTTCATTATTATTATAAGTTTTGAGTGCAGTCAAGTATGTCAAATTGAATATTGTTTCCAGCAACTGTGATTATTTTTATTGGTATATAAAATCAGTTACAAAATGTTAATTTTTTAAAATAGTTATGGCATAACTTGCAAGTAAATATTTTTCTTAACAGTGATAATGCATAGTGTTTAAATAGTATGTGCTGCTTGCAGCATTTCACTTTGTGTGTCCTTACAAAAGTTAACAATCAGTAATGTAACCTGAACTGCGTGCATAAACTACGTGGTTGTGCTCAGTCCTCAAGTCAAGGTTACATGTAGGTCACATCCCTGTTCCCCCATCCATGGCGATCATGTGCATCCACAAAGCTTGCATCCTGTCTTGCCGCAAAGTAGAGCTTCCATATGTTTATGTTAACCTCCCCTCCCTTTTCCAGTCCATATGTTGCTGATACATACCTCCAAGCCTTCTTTGTTTCCATGTTAGGTAGAGGATAGCCAACCACAGTCAGGGGTTTAAGAAGGGAAGAGGCGACACAACTTTTTTTAAAGGGAGGGGAATACATACTTAAGGAAAAAGCACGGTAGTTAGTTCCTGTTTCCCTTCATTGTATACATAACTGGTTTGTAAGGAACTTCTCTAACCAGAATGATTCTCCCTCTGATACATGATAAGAGAGATACACTGCCTGAAATTGGATGTAACAACCAGGACCTCAACCAGAGGGTAATCTACAGGCCCACCAAAAGAAATTCCGGGCCCCTGAGCAATGCGTGATGTGGGCACCCATACTCCCTCCCTGCCAAAAATCGACCATTTTCAACAACATAAATAGTCGTCATCCATGCAAAAAAAAGTTAATAAATTTTGAGTGTCGAAATTAGATTTTTACGTAATACATAGTTTTATACATAAACATTTATGAGTCGGGCACGACCCGGGCCCCCTGAGCATTGCACCCCTTTGCATCTCCTCTTGATGCGCCTGGTAATGTATATTATAATGTATACAAATTCTTTGTAATACATATAATAATTTTTGATAACATGAACAAATTTACATTTATTTCCATCCAGTTGTAAGTGGGGAAGATCAAGCAGACTTCTACAAGCAATCAGCTATACTGATGAATCTCTAAAAACTTATTAATTATAGTGAGAAACTACTACCATAAGAACAAAAGAGAACAACTTGATATTAAAAAAGAGACTCAGTAGACTGATTTTACAAAAATAGAGACTGTTAGAGACTTTTAAAAAATAAAGATACTTTTATCTAGAAAGAAAACTCGCTCCTATGCATGCTGTAGCAAGCGCTGGGGGTCCGCACATGTTAAGTTTAAGTTGGAAGGAGTTTAGATTCCTTTGCGGGCCTCCTGTTTTAACAACAATCTCGACCGACCTACTCCAGGAAGAGTATAAAATCCTTAAGCGTGCTTCCTCCCTCCCCAAGTGGCAGCCAGCGGCGGAAGAGTGTCCACGTCTGTGCAGAAGCGAACATTGATTGTAGACATCAAGGGTCCGGGGAGCTCCGGCCTGTCTACGATCGTCACAGCTGTCTCATTGGTGAGCATAACCTCGGCAAACAGTAGGGCGGCAAACCCTTTCTAGAGAACTCATATAACTTAATAAACGTGGCAAGGCTAGGGTCTTTGTATAATAGTAATCTCATATTTTTATAATTAACTCACCTTTCCGTATAAGTCAGCACCCTCGTATGTCAGTAGATTCGTATTACCGTTCCTTGTAAAACTGTAATAATTTATGTTCCTTTAGTTAACTTGTCAGTAAAGTAATTGTATTGAGATCTGTATTGTAGTATTGTGTTAAAGAATTGTTTATATATATATATATATATATATATATATATATATATATATATATATATATATATATATATATATATATATATATATATATATAAAGTATTGAAATAAATGTGTGCTGTTGACTTCCCCTCTTTCATTGAATAGCTGTTAGTAATTGTTTCCCCTATATACACCTCTGCCTATCTGCAGATATAGTGACTAGGAGAGATTAGTATAGTTATAGAACTAGTCAAAGGGTTAGGCATGCAGAGTGTTACAATGCCCATAAGTAAACATTTAATTTTTCTATACTAAACACAGCTCACAAGAAAACAGTCACAGATATAATGTGAGATGATGTAAGACCTGCGCTTGATATTTTCCACTGCATAAACTAATTGAACTCTACTTCAAACGCAACTGTCTCAATATAGACAACTCAAATGCTCCTGGCAGATAAATGGGGAAAAATGCCATGATCTCAACTACACAGAGTGCTCATGGTATTGGAACTCAGAAACACCGCAATCTTGACAACTTAAGAAAGCTCACTGTGGAGAAACTGCACTCAATGATAGTTGAAGTATGGCCAATACACTTTGGTAATAAGTCATTGATGTTATGAAACTGCCGATAACACCGGTCGACAGTGCATTGTCATAACCCTGTAAAAGTCTAAAAAAATTAAAGTGAAATAAGTGACCCTTTAAAATAAAAGTGACAAATAAGAGACTTGTATGAAATAAGTGACAATAAGTGAGATAAGTGACTATTTTCAACCCCTGGGGTATCAAAATATCCTTTAACTTGTTGAAAAATACTCAGCACACAGTAGCCCAATGAACTATCCTTTTTGCCTCAGCCAGTTTTCGCAGTGTTGTCAGTTGGTAATGGCCAATTTCTTATTGTTTTAGTCTTCTCAGGATCTGCTTCAATTCCGTGAGACGACACTACATGTCCAAAGACATTTATTTTCTTTTGGAAAAGGTGACTCTTCTTAGCAAACAGTTTCAAGGTGGTGGCTGAAACTTTCTGGAGTATAAAGTCAAAGTGTGACGATAATGTAATGTAAGTAAACCTACCAGACGTCTAAAGGGAAGAATTTTTCATCAGGCATTCAAACGTGGCAGGGGCCTTACAGAGCCTGAAAGGCATAACTTTAAATTGCCAGGTGCCTTTCCCTTGGACATAAAATGCATTCTTCTGTTGCTCCTCAAGAGCCACCTCACTCTGCCAGTACCCATTCTTCATGTCCAAAAGTAGAAAACCATGAAAACCTGCTAGGCTGTTCAGTGTGTCGTCTATACTTGAAAGTAGATAAGAGTCTTCCTTTGTCACATTATTAAGTTGACAATAATCCACACAAAACCTCAGAGTAGCCATCTTTCTTCCTAATGTGTAAAATGGAGGAAGACCACTGACATATTGGTGGTTCTATCACATCTAACTACTTCATTTCCTTCAGAATAACTTCGTCTGCCTCATGTGAAGCTAGTGGTAGTCATCTTGGTGGTTCCCTTATGGGTCTGGCATATTCTATATCAACGAGGTGACTGGTCACATTAGTCAAATAACAATGTTTCATACTGTTGTATGGCGATAGGTGGAGGAAAGGCCCGAGGATGTCTGATCTTACTTCTTTTATGGTCGCCCCAGTGTTGACAACCATTTGACAAGTAACATCATTCAGGATACTTTCCATCAATTAGCATTCAAAGTATGTTTCACAGACCATGCCTACAATAACAATGGGTCTTCCTCCAGCTTTCACCGACCTAGATTGGTTGTTACCAGTTTTCTGAATGTGTTGTACTCTCACCTGCCTCTCGCTGCCTATTTTTCTGCTGCTGCTTCTCCTACTGCTGCTGTTGTGGGCAGTAGGCTCTCAGGTGCCCTGGTCATCCACATAACCAACACTCAGGTTGTTTGGGTGGGGGGAGGGCAGTGAAGCTCTGTACCGTGGACACTGGAAGCAATATTCCTCATGGTTGTCATCTCCTTCAGTGTCTTCTTGATGCTGTCATTGTCATCTTTGCTCAGTGTCACTGCCTGTACCAAACATCACGTTGCTGATACCTGTTTTGCTGACTCCACCTACAGTGCCCAGGGCATCCTGCATGGTGTGGGGTGCAGTCAGGCATGCTGCTTGCCATACCTCTGTGTCGGCAATGGCATAGTTTAAAAAGCAGACTGTGATGATGTTGTACGCATCTTCGGAACACCCTTCCAGAGATAGGTGAGGCAGCCACAAAATGTCTTGCATACCTCCTGCAATGTATATCCTGGTCGCTGAGTGTGGCTTCACAGTTGGGCATGATGAGCATTTCACAGGTATCTGTCACTGAAACATAGCTCCAAGGCCGACGCCAGTGTGGGGTACACCAGTTGATGTTGCTCTGGCAGAGATTGTAGTACACTCAGTACATGGAGACTCAGTACAGCTGCGAGGCAGTACACCCACTGTAAGACTAGCCATTCAGTGTGGCCACTATTTCAAACTGATGCTAATACTCTTGCCGCAGAGTCTGACCATCATAAGGGGTGGACTTAATTACATTCCCTTCTTCTTTTCCACCACCTCTGTGATTTTTCCCCTACTCCCTGCACATGCGTGACTTCTCTGTCATCTATTAGCGGTTTGCTTTTTAAGTGTGTGCTTGCACCCTCAGCACTTTTTCTTTCATCGTTGCTGCCCTATACAGAATGATTTGCAGGATGCCACCAAGTTTGAGGCCAATCCTGGAGTGCCATTTTACAAATTTTAGAATGTGTGTGTAGTCTTCATACTTATGTTGGCATAATTTTTTGTGATAATCAGGCAGCTGTCATGGTGTTAATCAAAGTTTTAAATTATTTTTCGGCTGCTGGTCTAAACTGAAGTTTTGGTAAACCACTTCACGGAATGCTGGCATTGGTTATCTAGTAAATACTTGTGATGTACGTAGTGGTGTGTGCCTTCAGCAGTTTGCTTCCTACTGTGCTTTAGTTAAGTGAACCAACTCTACACTGGAACAATTTTTGTTTTGAAGACATTACACTCAGGACTCTTTCACCTTATGATCAATGCAAAACTAAAAGTAATATAAATGTTTGGATGCCGGCTTACTTTGGGTACTGAACAAAGTTTTGGAGAATTATTTAGATATGTATGTGCTCTAATGGCCTGGAGCAGTCAAAAAATTTAATTTGCATTTATTTTAATGTATTATGTTATAAATTACCTTATTTTATTTGTACTTAGTGAAAGGGAGTTTTCACAGGCTGGACCGGTGCCTACCTTAATTCGAAAGCATAATTAATCGTAGCATTGCAGATATATATATATATATATACACATATATAACATATTCGGGAAGTATTTCAATTGACTATATTCCAGTCAAGGATAGTAATTCATGTATTTGAAAGGTCGTGGCAATGACAACTTCTTTGTATTTCAGATATTTTCGTTTTTCCAAATTTATTATTTTTCTTTCCTCATTTCATCAGTAGTGACAGACCTCAACAACAGACCACCACCGCAAGGTGGTTGGTGCAACCACCAGCTACCGCAAGGTAAAATATGGTGAAACAAGGAAAATAACAGAGGTCACCTTTAGCTGACGTGACCGACTGCTCGAAAACAATATGTTTTCAATGAGGAAACTTTCTACCAATATATAAGGAAGCACAACCTTTCTCGGGAATCACAACCGTTCGTTGCAGCATGATCGTTCGTCAGCTGTCAGTCGGACAGCCTGCAAAGTGTGATCACGTGACTCACACCAACCAGCGCCCGTAACTCTAACGTTCTTTTGTATTTCAAACATTTCAGTTCAAATATATATTAAATTTATTTTCCGTCGGTGCAAGGAGTCAATAGGGCGCCGGGAGAGAAAAGTAACGATTCTCTCTCGTCTTCATAACTCTCAAAGTGAGAAGTTTTGTTTTATAAAGGCTGCCATTTTGTCTTGGTTTCTTTTTGTTTGTCAGCTGCGAGTGTCAATTGTTTAGTTTTGCCGAGACGACAATAAATCTCCAGACATTAACTTCTTCTTTTATTTATTGGCAATCCTGGTATCAACAAACTTTCATTATTATGTAATCAAAGTCTCCAACTCACGCTGAGCTAGTCTGTTGGTGTTTAATGAGAACTACTACGAGAGAACAGGACAGTAACATGTTACATACTCTTACTTATTTTGTTTTCAGTATATGTTGTATTTTATTATGTTTGCGTATTTTGTGTGGAAATTTTAGCAGGTTTCACACTGAAGCTTTGGAAGGGTACGATGTACATAGCCACCTCTCCGTGAACTGCCGCAAGTACGTGTTTGGCAAAAAAGTTTACATATTTTAATTGGTTTTGTGTGTTTGGTAGTGGTGGTCTAGAAGTTATACATTGAACATTACATGCTATACTTGTGACCAGAGAAAAATTGATTATGTGTTTTTTGAATTAAATGTTAATATTGTACATTTTTTAGTGAACACTAAATATAAAATATCAATTACTGTGATTGCACTAAAAATTGAGCTGCCCTTGAAGTTATATCTAGTTATTTATATTTAGTCACTTTATTCTTAATAATGGTTTTGATGTCATACCTGCCAAGTTTGAAATGTTGGAGGTTATATTCTTTAGCACTTAGGTGTCTTGAAATTTGCTATGAGACCACATGACTAACAACACATAATTTGCTAACCATATGTACAATAATTCTTCACAAAGCAGTACATGGTACTCGTGGTTATTCACTTTTCTTATGGGTTACAGCAGCAGAAGATTTTACTTTCTTCAAAAATTATGAATCAAATTTTTGCTGAAAGCAGAATCCTTGCTGGCGAGATTTTGCCACCTTTATTTTTTACACTGTCTATCAGAAACAGACAACCTGAATTGTGTCTTGGTTTTATTTATTTGACTAAGAAATCCTTTCACATTCTGCATTACTATGAAGGATTGTCAAAATACAGAGAATAACTTTTATATACAAAAATTACTATGTTATAATTTTGTTTTGCTAGATGTGCCCATACAGGTATGTCGCACATTTACCACAAATGTTCAAAGTGGTATATCATTATAACTGAACCGTCGAGTCTCCTGCTTTTCTCCAGCTTTAGGTGGGAGACTGCCTATTTTTTTTGTTTACTCTCCCACCCTTCCACTTAGTAACCTTTTCTCCCATTTTTTCTGTACCCCGTTTTCTGTTAGTAGGAAACAAATAATAACATCCTGTTAAAAAACTTTTCAACAATGTTTGTGACGTAGGTATGGTAGCCAAAATTGTTAACATGTGCAAATTACTTCCATTGAATTATTAAATACTACTGCAACCACAACCGTCATACCTCAAAATGTAAACAACCGTTGATGTTGTAGTTGCCTAGGATCACAGTTTTAAAAAAATACTGGCTCAAGTCACCTATGCAGTAAACTCGGCATAAAAAGTCAGATAACTAGTGAATTTGTAGACAGAAAAATAGATAGAGTAAATGAAGATGTAGATACAAAAATAAAAAAGAAATTACTAAGTTAGTGAATACAAGAATTGACTGTGTGGCCAAGAAAATGGACAAACATAAATAAAAAAATGGGCAGTGTCAGCAAAAGAATGGAAGGAATTTCTTTAGCAGCAGAGTCCCACTACCACCAAACCGGCAGCTGAGAAAAATGAGGAAGCAGTGAAAGTCATTACCAACGCAAAAACCTCAGAGGATAGCCAGCACCTCTGCTGCATTGGTGTCATCAGCCAGGAGTGGGGAAGGGGGTTGCAAATTGAGTCCGCCCCTTATGATGGCCAATCATTTCGGCAGGAGTACCAACACTAGTTTGAGAAAGTCACCATCCTGAATGGTTGGTCAAAACAACAGCAGGCTTACTAACACACCACTGTGCTAAGAGACCTTGCATTGAGTATACTGCAATCTCTGTCAGAGCAACATCACCTGGAGTATCCTACACTGGTGTCTGCTGCCTTCGAGCTATGTTTCGGTGATTGATACCTGAGATATGCCCACCATGCCCAACTGCGAAGCGACACCCATTATTCAGGGGAGCAACTGTAGGACCTATGGCAAGACATTATGTGGCTGTCCCAACAATTTCTTTAAGGGTCCTCCAAGGAAACGTGTGATGTAATCACAGTCAGCTTCTTCATTGATGCCATTGCCAGCACAGAAGTACGACAAGTAGTACGTCTGGCTGCACCCCACAACATGCAGAACACCCTGGTCAGAGCACTGAAGGTGCAGTCAGCAAGATGGGGTCCACACCCTGACATCTGGTACAGGCAGTGACACTGAACGAAGACAATGACTGCGGCATCAAGAAGACACTGAAGTAGATGTAGACGATCATGGACATCATTTCCAGGATCCATCCTGCAGAGCTTTGCCGCCCCTAGCAATGGCTTGAACGTTGATCATGTAAACAGCTGGGGCACCTGAGAGCATACTGCGCACAACAGCAGCAGCAGAATCAGGATCAGTAGTGGGGAAAAGAGACAGCAAGAGGAGAACAAATGGCTTCATTGAATGCAGTCAAGTACTTCATGAAGAAAATCGAGAGCTTTGTGCATATGTCTAACAACTGAGACACCACTTTGACGAGCTGATGCTACAGGCTGTACACCGAACAAAGCAGTTAAAAAATGCACATGATGCTCTGTGCATGCTGTCCAGATGCCCTGGACACACTGTGCCAGATAGCAGTGAAACAAGCTCATGGCATTGAGCTAGCACTGTGATAGCCCCTCTCAGCAGTGGCTCCGAGGATTGCAGTCCCATGGACAATGTGCTTGGAAAGGCCAAGAACCTGCTGCATGAGCTTGAGAAGGAGAGTGAAGCACTCGACAGGACCTACCAGTGCTTCAGGGTACATCGGTCGAGGATCCTGCCACAGCCCCCACTCCACAACACACTTCAGAGTTACCAACATGGCCAGCATTTCACACCACACTCCCAGCAACAGAATGGCATTCCGCTCTTACCCAGGCTTGTTCCAGTGTCAGTACTCTTGAACCAAGAACACATTATTAGCCGTAGTCTAGGAATGACGTCTGACATTCCTCGCAGAGAGTATTTCGATCAGGTATATACTGTGCCAGCAAGAAATAACCTTTGTCAGCCACAACCTGCAGCATCTACTGCAAGTACCAGCCCATTTCACATTGGTAGACAAAGTCTCAAAGATAATGCAAGAGGAAATACTGTAGTTGCATCAGCATTTCAAACCGATAATGAAAATATTATTATTGTTTCTGTAAAGCACCAATGACCATATTCTAATTAAGTGGGAGAATCCAGAACAACTGCAAACAGGGGTATTCAGAAAACTGGCATATTGGTGGGCATGCAGCAAAAACTGCTTTTAATATATATGCCTAACTTGACATCAGGTCACAAGACCAACACAGCAGAGGTGGAACCTACAGAGAGTTCCCAAGATTCTTTTATGGTGATTCATACACATAAAGAGCCTTTGAGTTTAGTGACTTGCTCAGAATAGAACAGAACATAATGTGATGTATTAGGCAAAGAAATTTAACATAGTGTAATTGAACATGAAACAAAACCAGTGATGGATCTAAATGGCCAGAACATTCAGGATAGTTGACATTCATTATTTTGGTCGCAACACTTCAGAATAAATAGTGACAGGATGAAGACGCAGTACGACAGGAGAAGTTTGGGGAAGATATTTCCAGAACGACATCTGGTGTGCCTGTCCGAAGCTACAGAAATGTTGGAAAGGCCCACACAGGATTATGAAGACGATAAATTATGTGGTCTTTCGGATTTGTTGGAAAAGCTCTCAGGCAAAGTCTATGGTTATCCACATAAACCGACTGGCACTTTACAAAGCTCTGGATGTTGCAGAGTATGAGAATACAGACAATATGCAAATGGATAAAGATTTAAAACCATTAAGTTCAATGAAAATACAGGTTATTACTGTTTTTGTCATTACCATTGATGTAATCATCACAGCAAGTATGTTGATAACATTCTGTTACCAGACGGTCTGTTACATACAAACTACAACTAACCTATACTAAAAGTAACATACACATTCATGGCTTACCTGAGGTTTGACCTCAGAATTTATAGATAGAAGATAACAGCACCCTGTCCCCCAATTTATCTTTTGTATACTGAATGTTTATACATGTATCTGCAGCATGTCATAAAAAACCAAGTGTTATCTTGGAAATTTATATAGCCTTTGAATAGTTCACTAAATCAATGAATATGTAATTTATCTGTCAGTGAATATTATAGTATATAACTTTTAGTGAAACTAAATACATTTAAATATTTGCACCATGTGAATGCACAAACCACTATAATGATGAGGGACAATGATAACAAGGTTTAAATGTAAAATGTTAACCTCTGCAAGGCAGCAAGAGGTTGGGAGGAACCAAGCATCCACCATTGTTATGACCTGCCTACCTAACACTATGAATTCTGCTAATACTCAAACTATTCTCTGCTCTTCTCACATCATCTCTCTTACTCTCCAGTTAGGCAGGTTTGTACGGGGGATAGTTAATGCTAATAGCTATTCAATGAAAGAGGGAATTCAACTACACACATTTATTATAACTCTTTAGGTAGGTATAAAACAATATGTTGATACAATACTACAGAACGAATCTCCTCACAACACAGACTTTATCATACACTGAACTGACAGGATGATTATAAGAACCTAATTAAATACAGTTATACAAGACACGTTGAGGCAATTATACTGACATACAGGAATACTGACATGAACGTAAGGATAAGTTATTTATAACAATACAAGAATACAGATATACTATATGCCCTATCCTTGCCACATGATTATACTCTTTAATATGGAATCTCGATAAAGGGAATGCCACCCTACCGCCTAGCCGGATTTATGCTCACCAGTAATTATGTAGAGTATCTTGTAGATGGCCAGAGCTCCCCGGGCCCTAGTGTTCTTCCGTGTCGCTCCGACACTGACGTTGCTGCTTCACACTCTGCCGACAGCCTGGGGGGAGGGGGATGTGCGGCTCTCGCTTAAATAGTCTTCTCTCAGTAGGTCGCTCAGGCTTGTTGATAAACAGGGGACTCGTTTCAAGAATTTACAGTCTATAGCACCTTAACTTGTTGTGTTCAGGCCCCCTGGAGCCCGCTACACTATGCATGAATAAAGTTTGCAATAATGGCACAGAAGACTGTACCAATTCTAATTTAAATATCTATCATTTATATTGTCTTCTATGGCTTTCATTGAATAATTAATGACAAAGTTTTGGAGGTGCTTTACATTGAAAACACATTTATTGACTGTTATCTTTAGTAATATTTAATACATCTTAGTGCAACCATTAATAATTGTAGTTACCCAAAATGCCAGTAATATCATGTATCATGAGTCACTGTGTATTCAAGTTATTTAATTAAAATGTTTGATTACCTCACAGTTTAGCAGCCTTCTCAAATACACCAGATTCAGGTACTGCCGCTAGAAAAAAAAATTATATACATATATAATATATATACACACACGCACATGCAATAAAATTTTACAGTTGTAATGTGTAAACAACAAAAACACTGATTTTGAGCCATTATTTTAAAATGATAAACTGGGTGTATTTGAACAATTGATAAACACCAGTATTAGTAGAAAGGTGCAAATATAACAAATTTTGCAATGAGGAGCCATTAGTCTAATGTGATCCTAAATGGACAAAAAATGTTCATGGCACTGTGCAGGGCAGGTAGGTAAACCATGTTGGTTATCTCACTAACCATACTGTGCATGCTGCTGCATACCTATGTGGCACCTCTTACAGTAATTTTACTGTGCTTGTCAATGATGGTGACCTGGCAAAATGCTGGTGTGCAGTTTGTCAAAGCTGACAGGTATGGCCTGTATGTAGGGATGCACATAACAGAAATGCCAATGAAGTGGACAAGTTGTACCAAACATGTTACCTTACCAGATGACATCCAAAGCACATGCTGTTTTCACATATGGAACAGATATTACGGGAAATTTGCACCATCAGAGAGATGAACTTCAAAACTGGGGCTAGACAACAACTGTACATACACAGATTCAAAGAGAAGGCACTGGAGTGTGCTCAGGCAAACCCAAGAAATAGCAGGTGAAATGGGTGTTGGGACACATGGCATAGTAGAATGTCCTACATGAGCAATCATTCGATCTGTACAGCTTACAACAGGTGCAAATTGATTCCAGTGATCTTTGAAAAAAATAATGTAGGGTTGTGCAACAATATGTTGCAGTGATGTGCTGAAGATAACTGCAGAGAATGGGTCTTCTTTGCAGATGAAGTCATTTTCACAAGATATGAGTTTTTCAACAGCTGTAAGAGAAACACTCAAAACTGCTCCAACTAACAACCAGGCACACTGGAAGCCATCAAGTGTGAATTTGTGGGTTAGAGTTGTCAATTACCATATAATTAATATGTATTTATTCTCTTCTCAACATAATTAATCCACATTTCTTCCCTGTGTATTTCAGTGGCAACATATACATACTTCTATTTTCTGCAGAAATTACTAATGCTGCACTTTGAAGATGAGCTTTTATATGCACATCATATGATGTGGTTCTATAAGAACAGAGCCTCATTTCACCATTGCAGTTTGGCAACTCCTTCATACATGGCACCCAAACTGGTAGTGGATTGGCGGAGATGAAAGAGGTGAACTCACAGCATGGCATGGGCACCACAATCAATTAATATTGCCACACCTACCTTCTACCTCTTTTCCACATTAAATTGCTTGTTGTGCAACACATGTTGATACCACTGACTACTCTGACATGACACAAAATAAATATATACTAGTAATGCCACACATGCTATCTTAGAATACAAGAGTCCCAACACACAGCAGCACTATGCTGCCTGTACAGCCAATTGGCGAGGGGTGGGGGGATTTTTAACAGACTCTGTGAGTATGCTGTCTTTTGACCATGTATGTACCATGATAGAAATAAATAGCAATGTGCTTACATACTGTGTCAGGTAATTATCCTGGGTTACTACCTCTCCCTGCATATTTTGATTGCCAACAATGGTTCTACAGGATCTCAAGACTATTGGTTCCTCATTGCAGATGTTCCATTTATACATCTCTACCATACCCTGGTGTTTATAATTTGCTCACATATACTCAGTATATCAACAGCTTTTAAAGTTCTCGTGTGCAAAAAAAATAATAATTTCAACTCTTTCTTTTATCATCTAATATTTCCAATATTTGTAGTAAAAAAAGAATCCACATACAATCACACTAAATAGCCAATTTCTTTATTTATCATTTTTGGCACATACAAATTTGGGGTCAACATCCTTAACAGAGTAGTAGATGGAAATTAACTTTTTTAAACAGACAATATGTTTCTTCTGCTACAGTTCTACATGTGTGTGTGCATGCATGCAAATGCACACTTCTTAATATGATAGACATTAGATGAGTGAACAAAAAAGTGGGACTCACTTTGTATTAAATGGGTTCGAGGTATTGTACAATGTATGCTCTTAAACAACTAAATATAATTATTACTTTAAGTGATTATTTCATATAGAAATATTTTGCCACAACTTTTTTTATACACACAACACCGAGGTTAACTTTCACCCCAGAATGGAATCTTTTCTTCAGTGAAAATGAATTTAATATTATTTTTACCTTCAATATAAATTTAAAATTATCAAGATACCACACAGTAATAATTTCTTAAGTAATGTAACACAAGCAAAATAAAATAAAAGATATATCAGCAGAACACAACAAAACATCAGAAGAATATTGCTGTTGTGACAATGTCGGTAATGGTTATGTAACAAAACGACATGTATGCTTCATGGTGCAAAAATGCAGATGGTGGGAGGTGAAACTACACCACTGTATCAAATTTCTGTAGGACCACAGAATAATCTACACTTGTGTAGCAACCATGTATATTATTATACGTAACTAGTTATTATTCATAGGGGTAAACATATTAACATATGTCTCCATGTGGAAAAACATTGAGATTAGTTATGATAACTACAGATATAAATAAGTGAACAATACAGTAAACGAGTGTTTCATTTAGGAATACACAAAAAGTATTTTCATCAGACATGTCTAACATAACTGTAGTTAAACATTTTATTTCCTTGATTTTCTCTTCATTAACATGTTTCCGATATACTATTTTTTTTAAATTAGAGTTGATGTCAACTTTCAAGAACTGCTACATAGAAATGAGGATAACATTTCTTTGGTAAATAAATAAACACTAGACATGCATGGTTCTGGTAAAGAATATAGTAATTAGTAGTCTATAATAATTTCCAAGAAATGAAATTAGGGCTTCTATATTTGCAAATTATTTTTTTCTTTTATGTATACCATGCTCAATGACTGTAAAACATATTTAACTTGCTTGACCATGAGAATAACTAAAAAATACTTCAATAGAATTTCGTGGTCTGTTTTTGTGTGTACTAAAAGTAATTTTTTTCCATTAAACCAAAGTCAATCAATATTCAAGTAAATATGGTTTACGTAGGTCAGTGTCCTGCCTACCTTCTGCCTGTCTGGCTTGCCAATGTTCAACCCTATTAGAGGGTGTTAGTACTACTATTTCCTTGGCAACCGGCACCATTAGCCACTGTAGGAACACACTTGGCCACATATGCACAAGATTCCACATACACCACAGCACTGCTGCCACCATTTTCATAAAGACAAAACAATCTCCCTGGCTTGCAGTGTAAATTAAAGTGAAAGTGGGTGACGTGATCAAAGATGGGTGATACGAGCGAAGGTGGGTGATGAAAGTGAAAATGGGTGATGGTGAAAGTGGGTGACGTGATCAAAGATGGGTGATACGAGCGAAGGTGGGTGATGAAAGTGAAAATGGGTGATGAAAGTTAAAGTGCAAATAATAAATTCCCTTGCCTGTACCCTGTCAAGCCAGGTACAGTGCAGTGTTAAATCTAAATCAAAATCATACAATCACTTTCTTTTGCACATTATTCATCTATTTAAATTATAGATGTAATTAACCTCCAACCACCACCAGGCACTCCTTATGACCAAGTGGACCAGTCAGAGGGCTGTTATGAGAAATTCATTTGTCGAAACAACTCTGCTATCAGTATGAAAATTTTGTTAGTCAGAAAACTAAAATGCAATATCCATTTACACAGAAGATATAACATACAAAGAAAAGGCAAATATAACCCTTTCAATGCAATAAAAAAAATATATTCCAAATGTTTTTAATTGAATGTCTTATGTTCATTAATATCTATTTTGTAATTGTTTTTTAACAGATAAATTGGTAATGTTATGGGTAAACCATACTTCTAGTGTTTGTGGTGTATTTTTTAAATGTTTTGTATTATTTGCAAGGGTTCTGTGTTATCATGTCATTTCCAGAACATTCTTGACGCAGGGCCAGGGGAGTTCACCCACTGCACACAGTCATGTAATTTGAGGACTAGTCACACTTGGAGTACGCTCGGCACACTGTTGCTCTGGGTACCTTCATTTTTATATGCCATTTAGTTCACCACAGTTTAATTCATTAAGAAAACCCTTTAATTTCTCGTGCCTGGAGTTTGCTACTCCTCCCCCTGTAGTATCCATTATCCAAGGGATGTAACTTCTCCATAATTCCATGTTAACCTCATGCTAGTTTTACAGCATGGCCTATCAGGTGAGCTTAAGCCCTGAATCTGTTTAGTTTGCACTTGTGTTGTTAGTGTAATGTATTAGTGTCCAATTTTTTTATATGAAGGTGACTGTTAAAATTGTAAATGGTTACAATTTGAATAAATAAAAGCACCATGATTTCTATCATCTCTCATTAATGCTACCACCGTATACACTGGATAATCACACCACCATTAGGCCATACTACTACTAAAACAAAAGAGGAAAGCCAGAACCAAAGATATGACACATACCATGTAATAGCACTATGATTACAACTAGCAACTTTAACAGTCCCCATTAATCTGAGTCCTATTTCAGTCCTAATCCTACTAATAATCTTTCATGCTTGGTCTTACCAAGTCCCTTGGTCAGAACATCAGCCACCATGTTTTCAGTCGCACAGTACTCCACTTTTATTTGATTTTGTTTGATGCAGTCTCCAATAAAGTGATGCCTAATGTCTATATGTTAACTTCTGTTATGAAAAACCGGATTTGTACTTAATTTCTGAGCTGACTGGTTATCATTATACAGTTAGACAGAACTCATTTTCCCCAACACTTCACCAATGAACTCCTGTATGAATATAGCTTCCTTAGCTGCCTCCGAGAAGGCCATATATTCAGCATCGGTGCTAGAAAGAGCAACAGTCTTTTGCTTCCTACTTTCCCATGAAATTTCGCCTCCAGCCAAGATGAAAACCAAACCTGAGTAGGACTTTCTATCAGTTTCGTCCCCTGCCCAATCTGCATCAACGTGTCCCTGAAGTGTGTTCATTTGTGCTGTGAATTCTAGTTTAAGTTGTTTGGTACCCTGTAAGTAGCATAGAATCCTTCTAGCTGCTTTCCAGTGTTCCAAAGTGTAACAATTGTTGAACTGACTCAAATAGTTTACTGAATGTGCTATATCAGGCCTCGTACATACTGTTAGATACATTAATGAACTTATGAGGCCCTGATATGGCACATTATCTTTAATAACTTCCCCCTTTTCAGGCTTTCTTAGTCTTGATCCTGGCTCCAGTGGAGTACTGACCAGCTTACAACTTGACATATTGTATTCACACAGAATGTTTTCCATGTACTGTTCTTGACTCAAGGAAATTTTTCCATCAGCCTGTTCTATACTTATACCTAGAATATAACTTGCCTTATCTAGATATTTCATTTTAAATTTAGAAGTCAACTGTTCCTTAATTTTCGTTTTGTTTTTCACATCATTTACAAAAAATCAAAATGTCATCCACATACAAGGCAATCACAGCCAATTTATTCCCAGATTTCTTTATAAAGACACATGATTCTTTATTTGACATAACAAAAACCAAAGACTCCAACACTGACTTTGTTCGCACATACAATTCCCTAGAAGATTGCTTTAAACCATACATAGCTTTGTTGAGCTCGCATACATAATCCTCTTTCCCTTTAACACAAAGACCTGCTGGTTGTTCCATGTATACCATTTCTTTCAAGTTATCATTTAAGAATGCTGTGGTTACATCCATGTGATCCACAGATAAATTCATTTCAGCTGCTAGTGCAAACAGACATCTAAGTGATGAGTGCCGAACTAGTGGAGAAAAAGTTTTGTCAAACACTATTCCCTGTCTCTGATCATAACCCATTGATACTAACCTAGCATTATACCTAGATACATCACCATTCTCATCCCCTTTAACCTTCAATACCCATTTACTCCCAACTATCTTTTCATCTTTAGGTCTCTGTACTAGAGACCAGGCATCATCATCATCTTCTATTGTTTTTATCCACTTATCCTTGTCTGTGCTATTAAGGGCTTGTTCTAGAGATTCTGGCTCCTGCACATTTGCAACAGTGATTTTGTACGTAACCATATCTGGGTACGCTGTAGGTTTCCTATCCTGTTTTGGGTACCTAGGCTCCGTCCCAAGTTGCGTTTCTATTTCTTCTCCACAAACCGGAATGTTGACAAAGGTAATGTCAGAGTGATACATTTCCCCATATGTGGAGTTAGATCCCTTTACACCCTGTACTTCACTTAAATTGTCAAAACCCCTAAATTCGTCCTCATCTCCCTCACTTACGATACTGGGCTTTCTGCTTTGGTCAACTTCCCTTTTGATTACAGGCTCAGACACAACATGTTTATCAATTGAGTCATGACTATCTGTATCCAACTGCAACCCATCGAATGAAGTTTTCAATGAACTTAACATTTATTTCCTTTCTAACTCTAGTTGGATACTGAGGGTCTATTAGCCTATATACTTTAGAATTCTCATAATACCCCACAAAAATATACTCTTGTGACTTTGGGTCTCATTTCCTTCTCCTATTCTCTGGTACTAGTGCAAAAGCTCTGGACCCAAATACCCTAAGGTGAGAAAGGGTCACATTACTCCCTGTCCATGCTTCTTGGGGTGTCATCCCTTTTACAGCTTTAGTTGGGCTCCTATTTTTAAGATAGACAGCACAATTAACTGCTTCCCCCCCAGTACCTTTGATTCAAGCCTGCCTCATGTAACATTTTTCTAGTCTTTTCTACTATTGTCCTATTAGCTCTTTCTTCTACCCCATTTTGTTCTGGACAATATGCAACAAACAACTGATGAATGATACCATGTTTCTTTAAGAAGTTATCAAAACTATGATTACGTATTCCTTCCCATTGTCCGAACGTACTGCTTTGATTTTTTTGCCTAACTGATTCTCAACAAGAAGTTTCCTAAAATTTGATGAATGCCTTATCATTGTGTTGAAGGAAAAATACAAATGTTTTTCTGGTAAAATCATCTATTATAATGAGGAAATACTTTGCCCCATTCCAAGTTTCCACCTGCATTGGCCCACAAATATCTGTGTGAATTAATTCTAACGGTTCAGTTGCCCTTGTGGACGCAAATTTCTTATTTGGTTGTTTCACTTGCTTCAACCACAAGACACTCTACACATTCTTGGTTAGGTCTATCCCCTGTGAGTTTCATGCCATGTGATATACTTATCAAGTCCCAGATGTCCCAACCTCCTATGCCACAGTGTTATATCAATATTTTTCTTACTCACCACGTATGCTTTCACATTTTGATCATTTCCTAGACACCTTGTTCTTCTAATACAGAAGCAATTATCTTACCATTGATGTTTAGATCATCCTCCTTATATATCATTCAACCTGCACTGGAAAATAAAACTCTCAAACCACAACTTACAAGCTTACTTACACTTAGCAGGTTTACTGTTATGTTGGGCACAAACATGACATCTTTAATGGTGGTAATGCCAGGGGTATCTTTAAGATAAACTTCTGCCCTCTCAGTCTTTCATTACTGGCCCAAGTAACTGTTGTTGCATCAACCTCACACAAGTCCTTAAGTATGTCTTAGTTGTTGGTCATGTGTGTTGTTGCACCTGAATCTAGATACCAACTTTCTACCTGCACATTTGCGGTTACTGCTGCAAATAGAGTAAAATCTAGATTTTTTGGTGTGGCTTTCCATGGTTTTCTCCTATTGGGATTCTTGTAGCAGTTAACAGCATGGTGCCTGAGCCTCCCACAAATGAAGCAGCCGTTTCTGTTTTTTTTTTTTTTTGTGTAACATCTTGATTATTTCGCCCACGGTTCTGAGTGACAAATGCCCGGTCCGAGATGTTGCCTTCTCTTCCTCCAGGTGTGTAGTCTTGCTGTAGCAGTTGTCCCTTAACATAATCAGTTGTGAGCTGGACACTAGACATCTAGAGTGTGATTCTTAATGGTTGAAATTCCAATGTCAACTCTCTAAGCAGTAGCATAGCAATGAGAGTATCTTACAATTTACACCCAGCATCCTTAACCTCTTGTGCTGCGCCCAATATTTTTGTCACATATTGCTCCATACTTGAGCATCTCTTGAGCTTGATGTCAAACAGTTTTTCCAGAAATATGCACACTTTATTTGCACCAGTGTCCTCATAAGCAACCTTTAACGCTTCCCACTTTTTTTTTTGCGGTATCTTTGCCTTCGAGGTGAATGTGGCATCGTGGATGCACAAGCATACCAATCGTGCACCTTGCCTTTGTGTCTCTCTTGTGCTGTACTTCTGTAATTTCGTCGGTCGATCCCTTGGACTCTGATACCAAATCATATAAATCTTCATGGCCCCATTAATATTCCATTTGAGTACACCATTGCCAATAGTTCTTTTTTCCTTCCAACCTCTCAATCGCGAAGAAATTGTTCAAACTGGCCATCATAGCAAACAATCAATTTGAAACACATCCAAAAAACAACACAGCTACTGGAAGCACAATTTTTGACTCCTGTAGACAGACATGAAGCATGTCGCCATTTCATTTGACTGAGCTTTTCATTAATTTCCTTTGCCATAAATATAAATTTAGATATCCCACAGAACACACACGCATTACTGAACATTCTGTGCCCATAGTACTGTTAAAATTGTAAATGGTTATGATTTGAATAAATAAAAGCACCATGATTTCTATAATATCTCTTTAATGTTACCACCGTATACACTGGATAATCACGCCGCCATTAGGCCATACTACTACTAAAACAAAAGAGGAAAGCCAGAACCAAAGACATAACCGAACCAAAGATATGACACATACCATGTAATAGCACTACGATTACAACTAGCAACTTCAACAGTGAACTATACAAGTGTCCACATACTTATAATACCTTATATTTCTATGCACTGCCTTACTGACCTTTAGGAGCATAGGCCCCAGCAATACACACCAAATCATCTAACTGTTTCCTAGAGACCAGCCTATAAAAGGTCTGTGCCATGCTTTAAACACACCGTTACAAAAGAAAATTCCAAGTCCTGTAAACTGACAATATTTCATGCAATCGTTCCAAAATATATATTGTAAACATATTGAAAATTAATCTACACATGATTAAATTCTCAGATACGCTTTACATATTCCCTAGTGAATGAACTTTTCATCTGATTTCAATTAATAAACATACACTCTAACACTATTACATGCTGAGCTTTAACAGGCACCAACTAAAATTGAAGTACCGGAACAAAATTCACAAACATGTTAAAATGAATAATGAACCTAGTGACACATCCATTAAACAAGTGTGTTCCAAAACTTTGTGCTAGCTGACCAATATTGCATGACAACCATATAACCAAAGGAACAGCTTAAAAGTCACGTAGCCCGTGCATGGCTCTATGAGCAACAGGTACTTGATAACATTTAAAATGTAGAATGTTTACCATAACAAAATAATATTATAAAAAATAACAATGCTCAATGACGGGCTATCTGAGGGAGACGACCAAACCCCTCACCAATAAAATAATATTGTATAAAAAGTAATAAGCTCATTAATGATGGCAATACAAAGAACAGCAAAACCTGAGCGTGTCCAACTCATTATATCAGCTTTCATTTAAACACTACAATTTATAAAATTCCCCAAAATGTTATTAGTAAGCATAATGAGTCATGAGTTCGCATCGGCCACAAAGGTAACCAATTAAACATGGAGTGTCACAATTGGCTCGAACATAACAAAATTATCAATCAGGCAAACAATTCCTTCATAAGCAAAAAAGACCAATTATGACACATTTAAATTAACATAGGCCAGCATGCCGTGAAGCAGATTATTCAAAACATAATTTGAAAGGTGGCCAAAAGGGAATTTAGAAGGGAAGACCTACTCCAAGACAGCTACTAAATCAAAAGATGCCCACAGTTAATTAAAAACTCAACTACATCTTACATTTATCTACATTCACATCACACAGACCATGACTCATCAAGGGGTCGGCGACGCCCGCATGGGGTGAGTACGTAGTGTTAATAAAAGAAAGGCCAAGAAGCAAGCAAGGCAAGAACGAGCTGGACACATACACCAATTTAAGTAACTACCCCCAGCAGACGATGATCGCGCATGCGTGGAGAGGGGGAGGGATAACCAAAGAGGTAATGGAAAGGAATCGAGGTATATGAAGAGCTGAGCATTCCTGAAGTTGCGGAGAGAGGCAAAATACAGCGCTAGTAGCAGACAACAAAGATCAAATGGTGCACACATGGTGCAGGTCTGCTTTGATTGTTTATGACTTGAGGCACTGAAAAGCTTTTATGATCACCATTACAATACAACATACAGCGAGATAAGGTGGAAAATATATCTGGGAAGTTGACAACATGTCCTGGGAGTGAAGAATCTATATTTGTCATCAAAATGGTATGATAACTGGTGTCCAGTTAGGTAATCAAAATCCAAAGTTCCTGAAACCAAATCCCATTTGTCACTTTTTCAACTTTAACCCCATCCAATTTTTGTGTATGTTAGCATTTTAGTTCCTCTGCAAATGTCACTTAACTCGGTGGCATATGTGAGATACTTTTACTTATTCTGTGCTTCTCAATTGTCCAAGAATTTTTCACAATTTCCGCACCATTGACGGAATAGATGTAGAGTTTTGTGGCATTTGCCATTGCGATGCAGAAGTCTAACATGGAAAAAACAACACTGAACATGAAACATTCCTTTAAAAAAGACAAGTAAACTTTGGACGGGAAAATAAATACGTGTATTATATAATATACATATTATACAGGATGAGTCCTTTAAAAGAGTCCCCATGGTTTGTATTTCCTCATTCCCTCGCTCTGTTACACACACGTCCCAAGGGGCCTCTTTCAAAGGACTCACCCTGTATATATTTATTTTCTCCGCCATTGGTTACTTGTCTTTTTTACGTTTTTTCTGTTCAGTCTTGTTTTTCCATGACAGGCATCATCATCAGAATGGAAAATGTCCAAAAATCTCCATCTACTCATTCACCCCCACTGCACCATTCATTCAAAGATCACACCATTGATGGCATTAGCATCATGACCAAACACCAAGAAACAACAGCAGAAGGCATTAGCATCATGACCAAACACCAAGAAACAACAGCAGAAGATGCCATAGCATGTCGAAAAGCATGCCAACAAGCCAGTGCACACCATTGGGGTGACAAGAGCAGGTCATGTTTGCCAGTCCACCATCTTGAGCAGCAACACATCTACAGCACTCCCAACCTCACATCCTCCTTGGGAGAGCAGAAAGGCAGTGTGGTGCAAGTGTGTGTGCATCTCTCTACCATCACTTTACCGCTTGCTGTGGCAAAGAGTATTGACCACGGTTCCTGCACCTGCACACCACCCCTCCACTGGTGAGAAGTTCATCCCTCCCATCGGGCAAAGGACACGCCCACCACGTGGGTTAAGCCATTGACCTATGTTTAAACCCCCTGAATGCATCACGGCCTGCAATCCATTCCAGTGGACTTCATGACCAAGTACGAAAGATGTACACAATCCAATCTGTGCAACAATAAGACCAGTTGGTACAAAGCCACTTTGTGACTAACCGTGTCATCAGAGAGCCATGGGACAAGTGCAAAAACCATTTAAATAAAAATAAGTTTTTCTGCCAACCTTCAAAAAATTAAAAAGTACCAATTTAGTGTGCAATGGCTATGGACTGCTGACAATTCATTGCAGTTTGTATGTGCAAGCACTGCATGATAACTGCGTGAATCCGGAGCAAAAGGCAGCTGCAAGAAAAATGAACTTCAGGTGCAAACAATGCCTTGTTAAATTGCAGTTTTTTGGACTCCACTTGCAGCATGGCAGTGTACCAGGATTGATTATCTGCCCATGCTACCAACTGACATAGTATCACCACAGACCATCATGCAAAGGAGAAGAGAGTCAGACATGTACAGGGACATTGCCTTCACATTAGTGAAATCTCTGCATTTGCCGGACAATTCACCTATGCACAATGTGTGGCAGTGACATACATGCCTGAACAACCACATCTACTCATTAAGCATGTACTGAGCAATATAGGCAATGTGCTGCTCAACCACTACAAGCTCCACCAAGTTTTCCCACTGCACCCTCCTACACCTCCACCAGTCTGTCATTCCATTCATACCACAGCTGCAGCAGTGATTCACCATGCCAAGGAAATTATATTAGAACTGTAGCAAAATTTCCCCTATTTGTGTTAGCAATGCTGTCTGGAATTGATTTCCTAATTTTTGTAACAAAAGGTTCAGGTGATTTTTAGATAGAAATACAGTTTTTGCTATCTTTGAAATGTATGTTATCAATTGTGAACAGTCTAATGTGCCCTGAAGCACTGTATGAATGGCAAAAATTCCTGTGAATACTAAACAAAGAACTTCTTAATTTTCCCAGCATGAAATGTATGCTAGTGGCTCGACCACAACTTTTTATTGTCACTGTAATGTTACCATCTCGTAGAAATGAAAATACTCCTACCAAAAATATATTGCAAAAAAACTGCAGTGTAAATGACAGTTGACAGTATCTTTGGTGTTTCAGGCAGAATAACAAAAGAGACAAGAAGAAGAATTTATTGAAGACACTACGGAGTCATTCATAAAAGCAAACCTACTACTCGAGAAGCTTGACGACCCTAATATTAGGTCATAGGTGAAAAAGTATGTCTAAGGTAAAGTTTTACTATAGTCCTGATGTTTGGTGGGCTTCCAGGAGTCTTTTAATTTCTTAAGTTAATGGTGACATGCCAAAAATCAGAACTATTCCTGAGAAGCATGTAGGGGACATAGCCAAATGCAGAGTTGATGTTGAAGCAATAGTAAAATACAAAAGAAATTATCTCGTGCAACAAAACAACAAATAAACTAGAAAGGTGTGTGTTTGTAGTTTTGTTTTGCATTTTGAATAATCAGCAGGACAATTCTGACAATTTTATAGTGGGAATCAATTTCCTTGAAACTGCTAATGCCACAAACTCAGTCAGAGCAATTTTAGATTTCCTGAAAAATTTATTATGTTGCAGCATGATGATGTGCTGTCTACAGTAACAAATTCTGCTCTGTACATAACCAAATCTGTTGGTATTCTTGAGATTTTTCTTGGAAATCAGTTAACACGCATTCAGTGCTGGGCTCATAAATTAAACCTTGTTGGTAATGTTTGGGTAAAAGCACTGCCTGAGCTGAACAATGCTGTCAGTAAAATCAAAAATGTCTTGAACAACACCAGAAAAAGGTGTATGTATGATAGCTTTCTTGAAGAAAAACATGGACGAAAATGTTCTTTGTTTCCACTTCCAGTTATTACCAGGTGAAATTTCTGGTTCAGCAGTGTCTTGTATGTAGCAGACTACATACAAGATATTGTTGAGTTCTGCAAGACAGGCAAAATTAGAGCTACACAAAATTCAGTAGATATAATTTCTGTGCTCACTCATTGAAAAAAAAATCTCACTTATTAATTGCCATGCTGTATGTGTTACAGAGAAAGGAAATGGTCTTGTTGATATCTTCGCGAAAAATAAGGGCCAACTGCTCAAACTTTCTAAGGGGATTTACGGCAATAGAAAAAAGAAGCTAGAAAACCTAAGGCGTGGTATTTATTATGACGAAACCACCAATGCCTTCACTGAAATAAGTTCTACTAAAGCTGTATAGGTGAATGTTTCAATAATGAGAACTGCATCACAAGCCCTTTCAAAACTGATTTCTCCCATGGCTTGTGATCCAATAAAATTTATTACTGGCTGAAATAAACCCATAAATGGTGTAAAAACTACAAACTCTTCGTAGTCTTAAAGTATGGAAGAATTAACAAGTGATTTTGGTCAACTTCAAGAAATTATTGGACAACAAGCAGCATCTGAAAGTTCAGTGTACATCGTGAAAGCATTAAATATAGTAAAACTGTCACAGCCATTGTTTGTTTTGAGGCACCCTTAAGATATCTGTATGCTAGGGGAAAATTTTAAAGCTGAAAGATTTTTGTCATCATACAACACTATTCTAATCCGAGTGGAGTGAATGTGTGTATCATGTTTACGTTTACTATTGAAAACTAAGTGTTGGAGTCAATTTGTTTCATGTCTGTTCTAAGAAGATTAAATGTTTGTTGAATTTATTTGGATGATTATAAATAAAATTAAATATAAATATTGGTAGGATGCATCTGTAAACACACAGATGAGTGCTACAAATTACAAGGAATGTTCATCTTAATTTTTTAATGAGAAAATAGATTTAAAAAATAACACCACTTTTGATGTAAAATAACACCACTTTAAAAAATTAATAACAAATTTGGCTCTATAAGAAACCCTAAAAATTAATGTGTCTAGTCATCATGTGTGGCAGTGTGAAAAATGCCATTACTAAGTCACAATGAACCGACGGCACCCAACAAAATCTGCATTGACTATGAAACAGTATGAGACGGTCTCACTGGACATTTATATATACAGTACCTAGCGTGCAAGCTAAAAACAATGTCAAGTTAATTGGAAACTGAATGTTTTCACCACTGGGGTTACCCAAAAAATTCTGCCAACTGGTAACAGGTCCAATTCACCGGGTGAAAGTCGCAGGACTTGTGTAAACGTTAAGGTGTTCCACACTGTAAAACTACCATCTACCACCACATGCACATCAACCCCACAGAGCAACTCAATCAAAATTTGAATATGTCATTGCATCTCCATGTGGGTGACCAACATACCAACTGGGCTAGACACCTGCCCCTCTATCTCTTCACTCTCCATGACCACACAAAAGCAGAAACTGGTAAATCACTTGCTGCCATCCTACTCAGCCACAATCTGAGCCTGCCTGGCAAGTACCACTGCCCACAGGTGAGCCAGAGGCAAGTAAAGCATGATAAGAGCAGTGAGAGAGGGGAATGGAAGAAGTGCAAGCATATCAACAGTGCTACATGCAGCAGTGAACCCCATCTCACCCATCAGTCACTCTGCCTAAGCCTGTGGCAATGTATGTGCAGTTCCATTAGCAATCCTTCCGCAAAAATTTTTCTACATGAGACTGCCCATGAAATGGAATGGACCACACAAAGTTTTGCAGGTGCTTGGGCACATGAAATACCTCATCAAACTCGGTTGCCGAAGGTGTGCATGAATACACCAGGAAAATCTCTGCCACGCTCTGAAGGAAGACACCAGTAATGTTACATCAACTGAAAGGCTACCCGATGTCTGAGTCAATGGCAACGCACCGAGGGAGATGCTAGCAACAACTCAGTGCCTGCTACCAATTCACCAGTGCAGTCCTAAGCCAGCAGCTTCTTTCAGGGCCTCTTCATTGTAATGACACCAAATACCTTGATACCCACATGGGGTGGCCATGAGGGGGTAACACAACTCGATGACCAGAGGCCACTACTGCCGGGGCAGCAATTTGTCAGAGTTAACACTGCAGCCACCACAAGCTGCATCATAACCTATTCACACTGCAGAACCTCGCACCACCATGCCACCCAGTGAGGCCCTCACTTGCGCCCAAAGCCCTACTAAGGGTGACACCTCCCCAGTCTTGTAGGCCCAAGGTAAGGTAATCAAGGCATCCAGTGTCCAGTCAACAGCAATAGACTGCTCTGCTGCAAACGAGGGGGCGATGCACCAGAGCAGCATGTAGGCAATTCATAAGCAAATTGTACCAGAAGGGGCACCATAGAGTGGTCAATACCCTTTCACACTGTCGACCCAGGTCATCCCTGGTGGACGACAGCTTCATACTGCTTACAAACGTCATATAATGGGAATAATGAATCCAGCATTAGGGCTGCCACCTCACACCCCTGCCGCTCCCAGCAACTGCACTTGCCCTACCATAGGACGTGCCTTGCATATGGAAACATCACCACATCTACAGCACTGTGGATGTGTGGTACAGCCGCCCACTTCACCAGTTCATCCCTGCAACAGTGTCAGAAGGTGGTAAAACTTGCAGCTGAGTTAGCCGTCCTGTGATTTGCATTGCCCAGGAGGCATAACTCTCCATAATTCCATGTTAGCTTTGTGTTTGTTTTACCATGTGGCATACTACTGTATGGCCTACCGGGTGGGTTTAGGATCAGGATCCATTTAATTTGCCTTTGCATCATTTGTGTAATGCATTAAGTGTCCCATTATAAATGTGACAGAGAAATGTACGAGTGTTCAAATAGATCCTGTCTTAATTCCATGCATTGCCTTTTTTGGTGTACAGGGGTAGGGGCTCCCAGCATCCTACACCCTAATCATCAAACGTATTTCCTAAAGACCAGCCTTTAATAGGTCTGCTTCAGTTGTGCATGACTTGAGATACAGCAGAGCTTTAATAACTTCCATTACAACTCAACATACAGCAACATAAAGGGGAATACATGTCTTGGAAGTCAACGAAATATCCTGGGACAAAATATTCTTAGTTTGTCGTCCACACCATATAATGACTGGTGGATGACTGATGCTATGGTATTCCAAAATCCAAAATTTCCTTAATCCAAATTCCATTTGTCGCCATATCGACCTTAACCTCACCTAACTTTTTGTATGTTCCAACTTCAGTTCCCCCACAAACTTCATGGTACAACACAAGAACAGTATGTAGGGGAAGTTTGAGCAAGATGGGGTAAGATGAGGGACAGGATATTTTTCCCCCAGAAAATTATATTATCTAGCAAATTATAATGATAATTCACTACTAACAGACTTTGAACATTTTCTAGACAGCCACTGATCTCCATTTCATTCATCATTCTGTAGTTTTCTAAATGTATATAACAGTTTTACAATACTTCTGTTTAATATATGTTGTTTTATTTTAACTCATTCACTGCAGTGTAAAATATACCAATATTTACTTACATAGTATGCAATTTTTTACATTTAGTTCAAAAAGATTATCTTCTGGCATAAAACAAGTATAACACTCAGTGGTGGCTTTAGAAGGTATTTCAAAGTAGGGCACAAAGTTAAGAATTATTATAATACTTTATTGAAGATGCAACGAACTAACAAACATCTAAACCCACAAAAGTTTTCACACCAAAATTTAAAAAAATTCAAAAAAGTACTGCATTGTTTCATTGTAGAAATGATACATCTATTATTTCTACATGTTCATTGTGTTTTTAACTGATATACTGTATACTTCGTTTAAATGATTTCTTATTTCTACCTGCCCCAGCATTACCATTTCTTTTTCATTTTGCAAATGCAACTTGTTCGCTAAATGTTTCATTTTGTCATCCAAACGTTTTACGCCGACAACACCTGTAGTCGCTCACATATCGTCAAAACTAAAATGAATAAAACAAAAAAGAAATGAAGTTTTATCATCATATCCTACTAAACAAATGGTTTTTTTTTACCCAAATTACCTGTATACTTTCTCTTTTGAGTATGATAGATTCACGTTACAAGTTTTGGTGTGGGAGGACCAAGATTTTTTATTTAATGCTTGTTGTGGTACACTAACAGGTACTCTAAAAATTTAGATTCTGTTCACTGTGTTTTTTTGAATAAATACGGCAAGTTACATGTAAGTTCAGTAAACCCTTGTCTACAATTGCGCTATCCCAACTTGTCATAGGATAAGGATATGTTGATTGGTGCATATGATCCTCTGATGTCATGGGGCTTTCCCAACCTCCCGTGTCGTAAGTCAGCCTGTAACTCAAGTCAAAGCCTCCAGAAAACTGTACTTTCGTCCCAATTTGTGTCATAGCATGATATAAAAAGAACACTACAGATACTTACATGCACATTTGTGGAATGTACACATTGTAAACATAAACAATTGACTTGCAAGGTGAATTTTCAAGAGACGAATGTGATGAAATGTTAATTAGTGCAGTCTGAATTGGGTCTGAACTATTTAATATAAATGATGAACATTTTAGAAAATTCTTGGATATCATTTTCTAAGCTCACAACTCACATGTTTGGTTTTCTTTTAATTATAATTGTTTATGTCACCTTTTAATCTATTTTAACGGCAATAACCTTGGAGGGTATATGTGACTGCCTCTTATTGTACAGATATTGTGATTTTTAATATGTTTTTTATGGGATTGAAGGCTCTCTAGAGTGATCTAGACTGACCTTCATCCCCGTTAAAGTAATGTATATTTTGATTAACATTCTCAACTGCAGATAAAGTTTTTTAAATACAGCAAATAAATTTATTGTATATTTTTCCAGTCAATTTTTTGCTTCTAATATTTTAATTAATAAATCTGAAAACCATGAGTACCTATTTTAGATGTCTGTATCACAAATGGCAACATTGTAAGCAGTTTGCACTAAATACGGGCTTTATTGAATTTTGTCTATTGTAAATTATTAGAAGGTTGGCACAAGGTTATTAATTAATGTATTTAATGGATACACTAATAACTACCCACATACCAAATTGGATTCAAATTGGCTTGATTATTCCATAGATAAAATATACAATAGAACTGTAATAAGGTTGCCATTTAGAAACTATGTTGTCACTTCAGAATTTTTATTTTGCAAAACTACACTTAAGAGAAAGAGGTGAAAAAAAAAAAAAAAAGAATAGTGGCTGGTCTCCAAGAAAAAAAATAAGATGGACATTAACCATAAACTCTACGGTATCACAGACACAATTAGCAAGAAACTTGTGAACAATAACTAGCAAAATGCCAGATTTCTATGGATGTTTTTCACAAACTGATGCAACAGGTTTCTTGCAATAATACGTAATTACTGAAACAGACACAGCAGAAATATGGTTACAAAAAATAGTGATCATTATATCTTTTTATTCCCAGCTTTTCTCATAAATGTATCACTAGCGGGTACCTGGATGGGCTTCGTGGATTGTCTCTTATGCACATATACCTCTCCTACCTCCTTGCCTCATGTGCCCTGACAAATTCCACAACGCTCTCTTCAATAGAGATGGTGGAGTGTGCCTGTTGTTGACTGTCCTGGAGTTGAGGTGTTTCCTCTAATAATACTTTGTGCACCTTGTGCCGCTCAGGGACTGACTGAATCCTTTCCCTAAGACTCATTGCCAGATCAAGTACAGGAAATAGTTCTGGGAACCGGTGGTATAACCCCAGACATTGGGAACACTCCACAGAGGACTGCTTCTCCTCCAGTTGGATTTGTGTATGTCGGCGCAACCAAGCCTCCTGGCTACACTGCCTTGCTCTGTCTGGGTGGACAAAGTTAATGGTTGGTTCCTCCTGCTGTCTAGAAGGTAGTGGTAGGGTCGGGTCGGGCTGAGGTCCGAAGAAGTCTGTCAGGTTGTAGTAGGCTCTGGTGATGTTCCTCAGGTTAATAAGGCCACACTCTGTGGGTGGGGTGAGTTCCTGGACACTCTGAGGCTCAGCCTTAGGATGTCTGGCACACACCCAGCCCTGATATCTCTCAGGCATGCAGATAGGGCAGGGTATAGAAACCCTCGACACCCAAGCCATTTATACACGGTGAAAGGGAACACCACCAGCCACCACCATGTTGGGCCTAAAAGGGGAGGGGGGTAGGTACTAAAGTAGAACTCTGAGGTTTTCCTCAATGTTGAAATATGACGTAGTGTGGCACTGGCCACCTGAGATGGAGCCATGTCAACTGTCTGCCTGGGGATTTCCAGACAGACGAGGCATGTCTACCCGACAGAGGGGAACACCACAGGCTAGCACGTTTCTTTAATCGCCGCTTGTATGTCACCATCAGCCAACTCCCTAATATACTGCTAAAAGGCTTACAAAACTCCTAAACGTGAACAGGGTTCCTATGCCTCCAAACAGGTGAGCAAACGAGTTTCCTACGCCCCCTCATAGAACACAGTAACAATGCCCACTCTATACTTTAGAAAGGATGTTTTCTAATTGCAGTGTACGTTGACCGTCTCAAAATGGTTATGCAAATCAAACAGTCCCCAGCAGTGCAGCTTGCCCTAATTTATACCTTACCATGCCAGATGAGGAGTGAGGGGAATGACTGCTCTGGGAATCCCTTCCACCTGCTGCATCAGCCGTGACTGACAGGGGGTATCCAACCCCACACTCAATCGATGCACACGCTACAACTTATTGATTGCGCCCATGCCCAGCAGCCAACTAATCAAACTCTGCAAGTCTGTCAAAGCTGCCGAGCGACAAGGGTGTTGTCTCGGACCACAATTCCCTCACACATTGGAGTCAATGACCTGCCACTCAGATCCCTTTCCTGTTTGTTATCCAATCCAATTCTGTCAGTCACCTCCTTGTCTGATTCCCATCCACCACCGACACGCCACTTCCCCCAAGGCAGCAAAACTAGGGAGCCGATCACCTTGAAGTTACTAAAAACTATTTTACTTTCACCTAACAACACACTTTAATGCTCACCCTCACATGGCTTCAAGAGCCCTAAAGTAACTACAAAACCTAACCCACACATCACATACCATCCTAAATTATTCAACCGTACATCAGCTAAACTTGGTTAACTAGTGGCTACAAAAATTAAAATTTGGTGGCTACAAAAATTAAAGTTCAATACAAATATATCTATATAAAAAAACAAATTCCAGATACAAATTCTTTTACATTAAAATGAAACAAAACCACTCACATTACTCATTATCTAGAGCTATATTGCACATGAAGCACTTAACAATTCAAAATGTACAATCTGAATTATCCCTTACTACTACTGCACCCAATTGGAGCAGCTAACCTAGCATTACTCTCCATGAGATTACCCTTCAAGAAGATAGACATCGTCTCATTACTTCACTCCCAACCATATCTCATCCATGCGATTCTAGCCCCACATTCACTGGATCTACACTTGTACAACCTCGGGTCCTCTCCTAGCATGGACATCTGTTCCCCACAGTACAGCTGCGTGCTGTCCTTAAACATCATCCTCTTTCTCCATTCTGCTCAGCCGCTCGAGATTGTGCCAGGCCAGGGGTGAACCTCACAAACCTCTATTTTCATTCTCTTTCTTATTTTGTTTCCTTGACGTGGGCTACCCTTACCCACCAAGACACTACCCAACATATCGAAACACAAACCATTCTTAAATCCAATATGTACGAAAAGAGATACACAATGTAATTATTTACAAACTGTATTTTAAGACACATGTGTGGACTCTTGCCACATATTCAGTACCAGGTTTACATAGTATAAACTCCATTATAGTGGATTCAAGGTATCTTCAGCCTTTTCTGAAGCCCTGCTAAAGTTCTACTTTTGGTTACTTATTACGTATCCTTCCACTACATGTAAACATAAACACTGCCATGTGACTTCTACTTTGATAACTGTCAAATGCGTTGTTTACTGTTTACAGCTGTTCACAGAATTCTATCATATTTCAAAAACCATTTCATATGAATGTTCACAATTTAGGCCTATAACAATATTTAGGTCAGACTTTATTTGTTACACTTTGTATACTGTAATTTAACTTGTCCAATATCTTTGAACAGCTATGTATTGAAAAAAGATCTTATGGATGCAATAAAACAAAACAAGACAAGGTTACAACGTTGTGATAGACATGACTTTCAAACAATTAATTTCATCATAAAAACAGTTCACAGTTAAAATGTATAAATTTAATCTCCAAAATCTGCAATCACACACACCAGGCCAACGAAATGGTCACGAAGCTATCACACCCTTTTTACACGCTGTGGTTAACGACACATGTAACAGTATATTTATTACTGCCAGGTAAACACACATTTTCACATTGTAATTTGCCTAGGTAAGTTTTAAAAAAAAAAACGCAGTGTACAAATTTAATGTGATAGTTTGAGGAATATTTTTTTGGAGCACGACAAATTAACCTTTTGTTGCACAACAGCCACCAGCATCAACACGCCAGTCACACCATGTAATGTCACCACTTGCCACTTCTACCAACCTCAGAGGGTTATAAATCTTCCTGCCATCACATCTAAATATGTTAAAATAAGTATTCAATATTAAAATCTTTTTCCAGTTGTACATTACAAATTCAAAGATTATTATCTTGCTAAAATTAGTATGAAATATGCTAAAATTTTAAACCAGTACAATTTGCCTGCTTACTAGCGATGCGAAACTTCCTGAGGGAGAGCGAGACAAAGAGAGAGACAAACTCTGCTCAGCCGACAGTGTCTTCCTCGGTCAAAAAAACTAACACCAGGTCACTAAGCCCTACGCACAATATTTTGCACTGTTATTTTAAACTAGCAATGAAATAGGTTTCCATCACGGCTACCTAAATATTTAAATATTTCAACAGGAAATGTGTAATTTACAAATAGCATAACAAAAAACTATATATAGCTACTTCCTATAATTTTCATGAAGATGGTGAAATATGCCACTTGCCTCATGACACAATCTTCATGAATTATAGGACAGGAAAGCACGCGCCAAGATGTCTGATGGTTAAACCATGTTAGCCCTTGTAATCTTGTCAAAATAAAGTTATTGCAAGAAAATGTGGTGCACGAATAATAAGATACACTTGATATAGTCCTTTACTTCAGTTGAAGAAAAGTACCCATAATAGCAAGGAAGCAAAAGAAATTTATGTCTCAGTGTTTTGAGCTATAAAAAAAAAAGTGCACATGGAACAGACACAAAAATAGTTAGGTCAGAAGGCAAACATTTTGAATAAATGTTCTGATGAAAACTGGAGCTTGTAGACTGTGGAGTGTGCACAGTGCGACTTTGACATGTGGTACATAGATTCGGGGGCTACTGCTCATATGACTATGCAAAGACTTGCTAACTACAATGAAAAATTGACAGGGTGTGACATCATTGCATAAAATAACACAAAAACAAAGAGGTGAGACCTGGTACCTACACAATATTGGAAATATGCATATTTCCAATATTGTGTAGGTACCAGGTTTGTCAACAAATCTTTTGTCAGTCAGTAAGATGGTAATGCCGTCGGGTGAGACATGAGACGAACGATGACACAAATACTTACCGGCAATTTGGGCGCCAGCAGTGCTTCCCAATCACCGCACTATTGAGACTCAGGGTTCTCTGGGATGCTGTGGGTTCTGTGAGTCCGTCTCACCCGTGCATACTTACAAACATGTTGGTAATACTAAACTTTTAATAAAATTACTGAAATAAACAATTTATAAAACATATGTGGCTAGGACACTGTCACTACTGAATAAAAAATTGAATTCACTGTAGACTTGTTTTATTGATATTATTTATACACATCAACGTGCCAATGAAGTGGTTATCTCGGTCATGACTAGAGAATTCTGCTTGGGTGCTCCCCAGCCCGTAATTAATCTAGCACACGCCTAAATGGATGATCTCACCGAGGTGCGTGAAAGCACAGCCTTCACAAGGGAAGAGGGCCAACAGCCGCTAGGGTGGACTGACAGTTTTTCCCTGAAGACAGGACACTGTGAATTATAAATGAATACCCTTAATACACGTTAACAAGAGTGATTACTCGGCATTACTAACGCAAACTCGTCGGGACTTGCTCTCCAGCACGTGGGTAGTGTGGTGACGGCCTATACACAGAGCCGGCTAGGACGGGAGAAATTGCACCGTACACTAATTACAAAATTACATAGACCTTGAATGATACATGAAATAAGATGGGACACGAGATGAATATTCACAATAAACACACACATGTGTGAAAACAAAGTTTAGGTGGCGCAGATGCTGCTGGATGAAGTTTGTAGCGGACCACGTGGTGTAGGTGAAATTGCAATATTTCTGCGTGGAAACGGCAAACTAAATTCAGATAAAATATTATTCATGTTGAGCAACTGGTTCTCTTTATGATTAGCATTGTTACAGGCTTGTAACATGCCTGATGGCGGTAAAATCAAACATTACTGTGACCGCGTGGTCAAGTACAAAAAGCATCAATTTACGTGAAAAATACATTCAACCCTGAATAAAACTGACATAAAAACCTGAAATAAATTATTGCACATAGGATGTTATATAAATAAGCTCTTAAAACCCAATGATGGCGTATACAATGACTGACTTCAGTCGGCCACGTGGTTATATGTGATGTTGCCGTAAAGTTTTCAAACACGAAAATCACCCTTAAATACATACATAAAATTAAAGCTCTTAAAATTGTGTGTAGCAATAATGCAGAAGTTACATTGAAATGCCACAAACATAGGCAGATGGCGTCTGATTCAAAATGTGTGGGTCGCGTGAGTTCTCCGACATCTTTTTCCTCCTTCTCGATTAAGTTAAAAATGCTGCAAGGGCGTAAAAATTAGTAAAGCGGAGGCATAATGCTAGGGAAATGTCTGGCAAAATGCACGCAAGCAAATATTAACCGGTAAACTAAATTGACTATGGAAACCTACATCAGTGAACAAAAGTTGTAGTGCGCACGTGACAGTGTCTTACCTCGCCAGCTCTCCTCGACAGACTGTCCACATACAAGCGTCAGACGGACCTATCATGGCCGCCTATGGGGTTCACATAAGCGGAAGTGCTATGCACGCTGAGTGAAATATTTTATATTGAAAATAAAATGGCACAAATTAAATTAGATGTTGTTTTACATTTCTATAATTTTGTTATGAATTTTGATATTATTTTAATGTCTCTTTGTGATGGCGTTCATGCCAGAATATTAAGTGTTCTTAATCTCGGCACCGCAGGTACTTTGAATATTCATAACCAAACAATTAAAATCAGTACAAGCAATTTAAATTATTTTACGACATTGAACACTGTAAAGACAACATAAACACATTTTACCCTGAAATTAACACTTATAGGAAAATTCAAATTATTTGCCTCTTTGCGAACGTGCAGAACACGTGACACGTCAGCGCCGTAATAGGCTCTAGCGCCACTGGCTGTTAGCCGGCATCAATGGTTAAAAGGGTTTTGTTATATTTTCATCCAGTAGAAGTAAAATCTTTTGGAGGAAAATTGTAAAATCAAAGGCAAAGTTAAAGCCACTGCCATTATTATGTAACTTCAGTAAATTTTAACAGACGTGACCAACCTACACAACATGTAAACTGTAAATGCCAGCATTAGCAAAGTACATACTGTGTCAGCTGATGGTTGTTGCAGGATGCGTATTATTATTTTGCTGGTTTTTGCTATATTTATGGAAGAAAATATTACTCATCAATAATTATAATTTAGAAATTTAATGATAATTACATCATCTATGGTTTTAAATATGTCCTTAGAATAATGTACAAATTTATGAGTTTATAAAGCACGGACTTCATTTAAGTTGCAACATTTAAATTTGTTGGTTTCAAGAAACAGCTCAAGTGTATTGTTAGTTGAATAAGTCAGCAAATAAATTAGTTCATATCAGTGGCCAACAAAAATTATTTTAGCGAAATAATCACTCCAGGCTAATCACGTGTTCAGGAATTACAAAATGAACAGTAAGTGTGCATGTTTTGTACATAATGTTTTTTGAAATTGTTACAATATTAAAAATGTTTCTGGCCTTTTTTTAAAAAAGAAAAACCTCTTTTAAAATATTTATTTTATTGAAAATTTAATGATTTTTACATGAGAAAAATTTGTTGAAAAAGTTTACATTGTGCATTTCACACATCAGTATTAACCGTGATGTATTTATCTTGTTTTGTTCTTGCTTGAGGTTTTTAAATGTGCGTGGCCTAAATAAACACCGTTTAATGTATTTCATTGTATAAAAAAATATACAACAATTTTTATACGATAGTTCATGTGCACTAAAAATGTTAAATTATTTCTTGCATCTGTATGAACGACACGTCTATCATATTTAGTTCTTTTGATAAAGTTACAACTTTCAAGTTATAGTAATTTAATGTTATTTCTGCACAAACAAAATTTTCCCCTGAATCAAATTGTCACACACTCATGAGAGAACCGCAGCAAAATCACATCTAACAAAGACAAAAAACTAAATGTCCCTACCCGATCAATAAACAAAACCATAACTAGCATAGTACGTGGTCATAACTAAAATAAAACAGGTGGGAATGGCAACCAGCTGTAGTAGCCATGTAAACAGTGTAAGCATGAATTTTATGAAGCAAAGGACGTCAAGTGGCATGAATTTTCAGGACCATGAGCAACACATACCCTGCATTCCATGAATTGAAGGAAAATTTTGGACATAATTTAAAGGAGATAATGCTTCAAAGAGCAACCAAGAAACTTTAACTGGTGCATTCTGACATGTGATCCTATGAGTGAAACATTACATAGAAGAGTAAAACACTTGTTCATGCTTATTGATGATTTTACCAGAATGATGTTTGGATATTATCTGAAATCAAAGGAAGTAGCACTACCTGAATTCTGCTGAATTCAAGACCCCTGTGGAAAATCAGGCAGGTGAACAAATATGGTGCATTCAAACAAAAATGGGACTGAATATGTGAACACAGAGTTCATAAGCCTCCTGGCCAAGAACAGCATCAAATACCAAAGAACAGACACCTGAACAATAGGGTGTTGCTGAAAGGGCAAACAGGGCAATTGTGAATAAAGCATGTACAATGCTTCTGTATGCATGATTATGGAAGCACTTTTGGGCAGAGGCTGTAAATACTGATATCTTATCTACCTGAAACATCTTACTCCAACCAAATAACTGAAAGGAGTTCTCCCTGAAGAAAAATTAACTGGTAAAGCGGTCAATCTGAGTCACCTCAGGTTTTTTGGATGTATAGAAGAAGGGGGCCAGTGTGGACACTTTGATCTTGTGATTATCTTTTGGATTTGAACAAGCATGTTTTTACTTGCCTCTCTGGTTTTTGTAATTGCTTCTCCTCTTATTCATTTTCTTTTCTCCTCTAATTTTCTTCAGCTTGTTCCAGTCTTTTCTTCTGTGGCGTATTAGTACAGATTCGCGATTTAACTCTTTCCCTCTTTCTTAGTCCTTCCATTTGAGGTCCTGCTTTTGTAAAAGGCAGAATACTTTCTGGTGTTACAACTTCTGGTGCTGCAGAAGCGCTCTGATAAGGAGAAGAGCTCCGATGAGAAGAAGCGCTCTGATGAGGAATGCTTTGCTGACTTGTTGGAATACTTAAATGAGTTTCAGATGCTGTTACGGGCCCAATAAAGGAATCCTTCTCACTTTGATTAGGGCTGGCTTCATTACTTATCTTATTCAGTGCCAAATTCTCATTTTCCGCTTGGTTATTTCTACATGAAACCTGAGAATGATTAGTATCAGTGCTTGGGTCTTCTTCTGGATGCTGATTATTCACTTCATTAGCGGCTTCTTCAATGGGCAATGGCCTGTCTGAGACATAACTACCCAAGAAGTTTTCTTGAGAATAAACTAGACGGTTCAAAGACCAAATTCCAGTTTTAGAAAAAGAAGATATAATATTTTTTTTGTGTGAAAGAGTTCATGTATGCTGCAACTACAAGGCTGGCAATGTTTTCCACTCTTATTACTTTGTTTTCAGAAGCTAGTGTTCGGGTTAAATCAGTGAAAGTAACACACAAAACAGCTTTGAATGGCCCAATTACAGCCACATCTAATGGTTGCATGTGGTGAGAACAATGGGGAGGGATCATGAGAAGTACAATACCATTATCCTTGGTAAAACATACAGATTATTCTGTGATGTGACTGCTGTGGTTATCAAGCAGCAAGAGAATGGGGATGTTGGGTGTAGAGCTTGTAAGCTTTTGAATGTGGTGCAAAACTTTAGTAAAATTATCAGCTGTCATCCAACCATATGAAGATGGAAGTCCCAAACTTCCTGCTGGAACTCCAGCAAGTCCTGGAGATAAATTTTTGGGAAAACAAAAACCGGAGGTAAACTGTTCCCATTTGCAACGATTATACCACAAACAGTGACCATTTCACCATGCTACCGTGTGACTAATTGTCCAACCTGTTTCTTGCCTGTTTCTGCTATTATTTTTGGACTTGGAAGCACAGTAGTGACACCAGTTTCATCCAAGTTTAAAATCTTGTTTGGTGGCAAATTATATATATCCATTACAGAACAATAGTTATCAGAAAGCTCTTCAACATTTGTTTTATTAAATGCTGTTGCTCTCGCAAGGCTTGTGTCCTCAGCCTTACGTAGTAGACTAAGATGCTGATGACTTTTCATGAAACTCTTCATCCAATCAACTCTGATCACGCTCCCAGCTAGATGGGTATTTAATTTTTAGTTTTATAGCATACTTATATGCAAGCTTCCTGGCTTGATTATAAGTAAGTCCATAGTGCATAGCAGAAGCTGTGATTAAAGTCACTTAACATACTTTCTTGGTCATCCAAAAACACTTGATGCACACAGTACTTATTCTTACCTTTAACTCAAAGGCTTACAGCTAGTGTGTCCTCCCCAGAGGAATTGCCAGAATCACTGATACACTCTCTCTGTGACTTCATAACTTAAAGCCTTTTGGAAAGCATAGACTTTTTTTGAGACCATACTTTTCTGTAGTAGCTCTGATACTCTTATTTTCTTTTAGAATTTTGTCCAATGCATTTCTTTCCAAAATGTTGCACCGAGTTGTCTTCCTGTGATATGTCCGTACCATCTGAAATTACCAGATTGTTGAAACCATTTATCTGAATACATTATGAACATTCGAAGAGATATTCTCATCACAATAATGATGGATAATCTCGCAAGTAAAGAATAATTGTATAACCACAAAAAAGTTAAACAGGAGTCTTTTAGTCTTATTTAGAAAAAAACTTTAAACAAGGGGGCTAATGTGGACATGTCCACACTAGCCCCTCCCACTCCTGTCCATACTAGCCCCAGGGCACTATTTTCAAACAAAATAAGGTAAACCGTAACTCTTTCCTCAAACAGGTTAACGTTTGATCCAATCATTAAAGGTAACAAAGTGTAATTATAAAGCTATTAAAAGCAGCATATTAGAAATACAAAATTTCAAAGATAACTCACCTTTTCCCAGCCTGGAAAATTATAGAGTAAACCAACTAAAACATATAAACAAGGACTTGGCACAAACTATGGCCGACTTTCATCCTCTTATTACATCAACACAATGAGACCATGACAGACAACATTTGAAAAAATTATTAACATTACTGTGTCAATACTGAAAGAGGAATAATTGTCCACATCAGCCCCATGTCCACTCTAGCCCCCACTCCTACTACCTTTGTTCATATCCTTAAAGTCAACAGTGTGACTCAAAATGCAAAGAAAAATGACTTTTGTAGGTTACTGCTTGGTTCACCCTGAATGCCCTGGTAAGATAACTAGAGCCAGATGTTTAATTTTCTTGGAAAACCCGTTCAGTCACCAGAAAAAAATGGAAACTTTCTAAGAGAAATGCAGCAGTACCTTTTTCGTATGGTGAAAATAGTAATGCATGTCCAAAGTGGAGAGCGAAGTAGAATTGTTTTGTGGTTTTAATAAAATTGGTGCAGCTGTGGAGGATGATGCAAGAGGAGAGTCAGCAGGCACACCAGAAAAAAAACACGGTACCCAACAAGGCACAGATGCCTTAAGGAATGCCCTGATTTTGTATCGTACAATGCAGTTTGTGCTTAAGATGGACCAATGACTGTTCGTGAGGTGATTTCATGTCGTAATAGTGATACGTGGACGTAAACAATGAAAGAGGAGTATTCATCACTTGAAAAAAAGAATGCTTGGGTCTTGTGGAGTTGCCTGAGAGCAGAACAGCGATACAAAGAAAACGAGTTTTCAAGGTGAAACAGGATGCCAATGGAAATGTAAGTAGATTTAAAGCACATTTCATGGCAACAGGTTGTTCTCAGAGATATGGAGTTTATTATACTGAGACATTAGCTCCTGTTGTTCACAATTATACAATTAGGTTGATAATTGCAATGCAGCAGAGCCTCAAAATTGATCACAAAGAAGTTACAATAGCTTTCTTTAATGGAGAACTTGTCGAGGAGGCATACCTGCAACAGCCGGATGGTTTTGTTGTTGAGTCTAGGGGAAAATAAAGCTTGCCTTTGAAGAAGACAATCTATGGTCTACAGAAATCATCTAAAGCTTCGTATGATGAAATGCACACTGCACTGATAGATATGGCCTATGGATCATTGTACTGTTATCATTGCTCTGTGTGTAGATGGCATTTGTTGTTCTGTAACAATCCAGATCAAAACTCTAAAGTTAATAACAACTCATGTCCATACTTCAAATGAAGGATCTTGGTCAAGCTCAGCATGTTTTAAGAACGAGAATCAGGTTCAGTAATAATGTAATATTTGTAAAACAAATGTACATTCAACAGCTTTCTAAAAGGTTTAAGATGGTTGATTGTAAACCTGTGCTCACCCTATGGGAGTGGGAAGGAAGCTATTGAAAGGAAATGTATGTGAAGGTGATAAGTGTACTGAGATAACCTACCAGGCATTGATAGGGAGCCTGATGTATCTAGCTGTAACGAGACCAGATACAGCATATTGTAGTGATCTAAGCAAGCCCTTAATTAACGCTTGCATGAACCTACATTCAGCGAGGAAGCAGGATGCCAGGGGTTGCAACAAACTGTAGAGAGTAAACAGCCTGGCAGCTATTTCAAACACCAGCCGATATAGGCCAGCGCGAGGTTCGTTGCTGGGCCAGTTGCCAGCCAGACATGTGAGACGCTGTCGGAGATCAGTCAGTGGTCGCCCTCTTAGGAAGGGCCATGAGAGAGGTGTACCGGGGACTGCTGCTGCCGATTAAGGTGAACTGGTTCCAAACGGCTACGACTGAGAGACTTAAGATTGGCAAATAATAAACTTGGCGTTAATGTAATTGACTAGAAGTAAAGCATAATTACTCTCCCATTTAATTATAAAGTATTTATTGTAAAGTGTTATAATTTATGTGAATCACAGTGATTTTATATAAAGGTGATTAAGAAGAATCCCGTCTTTGATATTCCGCATGCCCCCAGTCAGTTCAAGGCTCATACTTGATTTTGATTGGGGCAATGATATCACTGACAGGAGATCATACACTAAGTACCTTTTCAAATTTGGAAGTTGTGTTATTTCATGGAAAAGGTGTTACCTTATGGGAAAGCAGGAAATGGAGAACTGTGGCACTGTCAAGTACCAAAGCTAACTTATAGCTCTAATGCAGGGTAATAAGGAGGTAATCATACCTTAGAAATGAGTTTCATAGCTTGACGAAGGAGTATACTCCTCTAATATACAGTGACATTGTCCTGTCACTTAATAAAGCCAGCAACAATCATTTTTAAGCTGGTTGTTTATGCAAACATGTAATAACTGGATGTGAAATACGTCAAATGTACTACAGTTTATCATCACTGCGACACATTGAGTTCAGTTCAGATGGTGATATGGCGAGTCTGGCATCCCACCTTATTTGTTTAGCTTTGTCTCAAAATTACTTGTTTATAAGTGAAATATCATTAATTACATCAGCTACACATTTACCATGCAAGCACGGTGTCACCAATGTTGCTGTGGATAGAATAAATGCTGCCACTGCATAAGCTTCGGCTGTCCTCAGTGATATTCAACAGAGCCCGTTTTCTCCCCTTACACTGTTGGCTAGAAGGCAGCTAGTTGCCTAGCAACCAGTGTAGCATCCTTGCCAGTCAATAACCTCTCTGGGTGCTCTCAGCTTATCAATTGCACATGGAACATTCAAAATTTGGCTTATATTCAGTGTCATAATATTTTCATTTTCACAGGGTTTGAAAGTTTTGGGCCCGCTTGAATTCAGAGTTGGATTACAATCAAATATATACTGTATTTTGCGATGTTACATTATTTATTTAAATGACTTGCGGTGAAATGTTCTTTAACAAATTATTTACAATAATACTAATAGAGTTATATATGTTAAATTAATATTTTTATTGTGTTTATTAGTTAAATTTGATTCACAAATAATGTACAGATCTCACTATACTTAACATGAAGTCTAATAAAGTTAGAAGATATATTTTACTGATGTACATTTCAGAACACTCATCTCCAGAAATCCATATGTATGATAGTAACCTGAAGAACGGTAGATAGAGAATCCACTGTAGAACTTCAGAGCATCAGAAAGAAGCCCCACTATGCTTATTGATAAAAACAATTGAACTTAAAAAAAAAATCATTACATTGTAATGCCTACATTTTTTTTCATAAATTTACACTGCTGATATTTTACTATAGTTTCACTTACCCGATAAGCTGTAGAAAATTTTGTCAACTTCTTCTCACTCAAGTCATTGGCAAAAATTATACTTCCATTCAGCTCTTCAGAATCAACAATTCCAATTTCTTTAAAATATCTAAAAAGTTCACTTTTCTGGGGAAAAAAAAAAAAAAAAAAAAAAGGATTAGGAAATAAACGCAATTTTGGAATTTAATTTTAAATACAGTGCACAAAGAAACAACAGAATAAGGGCAGCTTTCACCAGCATAAATATTAAAACAAACAAGCATCCAATATAATTGTTGAAATATTTCTAGAACTTTAGTAAAAAAAACACATTTATCAAAACTATGTTCATTAAATGGGTAGCATAAAAGTATGTGTACAAGCTCTATTTGATAATTGTATATTTTTCGCCAGAATAAAAAATAAACACACTATCAAACCATACATCATGTCACCTACTTTGCCAACTTCCAAGTCTTGACCGCCATGCCATCACATCTGAATACAAATTTGGTAAGTCTTTAAAATTAAAAACCATGTTTTAACTATGGATAACTAATTCAGACACCATTTTTTATGAGGTAAAAGTCTGATAAAATCTGCTGCTACAAATGCTGAGAAACTTTACAAGTGCAGAGCACAATTAAAACTAATAAAAAACAAAAACTATGCTCAATCTAAAGTTTCTTCCTTCATAGAAAATAAAGTGCACAGCCAAGGCTTATGCCTTATATTTTTCACTGGTCGGACTGCACAAAGATAAATAAATTTAATGTATAATAATGAAATATGTTTTTACCACTACTACTTGAAAATATTAATATTTGGGTCAAGTGTACATCTTGATACCACATGTTTGTTTGTACGTGTGATGTAGTTAATAACGTCAGGACATTGGCCGCATAGCTGATTAAGATGGTAGTAGTTAAAAAAAAATATGAGAAACAGTTTTAGGTATCCGAATCAGTCCGAAGTGTATGTCGGAAATGAATGAAAAGGGGGAAAAAGAAAGATCATGTTTAGTAACAGAAACTAAGCTATTTTGTTACGAGGAGCCACAGTGGTCAAGCGGTTAGCCTGCTTGCCTCCAACCAAGGCAATCTGGGTCCAATCTCCAGCCAGGTCACTCCAGATATTTGCAATTGGAAATCATCCGGATGATGCTGTTGGTTGGCGGGTTTTGTCGCGGATCTCCCATTTCTCCCACTCTTTCATTCCGGCATTGCTCCATAATCACCTCACTTCACCCTCATAGGCTCTCGAGACCTCTCTGATAAAAGAGCCATCCAAATCTCTTCACTCACTCACTATTTTGTTACGTTGATCACTCTCTGATATTCGTTTTCCGTGGTTATTGTAATATACACTGCCACAAGGGTATGGATTTTCAGTGGCTATTATAACTTCTGTTTTAATAAAGAAATGCACATGGTTTGGCAGTAGTATCTACTCAATGTTAAATTCTGTAAAAATATACAAAATGAGGTGTGTACATTTTAAAACCAATACATATCAGTAATTTGCTACAGCTGAAAATTTTTGATTTTGTAAGTTGTAGGACTGTATATTTTTCGTATTGTATAATAGTTAAAAATTTATTCAGAGATGTCCACTCATTCAGTCATAAAGTAAATAAGGTACTAGTATATGTAGAGTCAGTTTTCTTACGCATCCATGCATTGTAGAATGGGCCTTAGTAATTACATACCTGTAGTCCGTCTGTGGTGGCCATCTTGGCTAATTATGTAATATAATTATATAATATACCCGCTTTTAGTCTACTGCCTGGTGGAGTGCTATCTCACCTCTCCCCTACCCGAATAAACTCCTCTTCCACTCCCTCACAGATCTCACAAGCATGAACTGCCTACCCCACTACGTTCTCCTCCACACACTCTGGAGCTTCTCATTGTTGTGTTCTCTTCCTCTAAATACCCCCTTACCTAGCTTGCAGTGTAGCCCTCCCCAACCTCCCTAGTCATTCAAAAACCCTGTACATCCTGACCAGCGCCATTCAACTTTCCTCCTATCCTTCAATGAGCTCCACCCCATTTCTTTCATCATCACTGATGGCCTGTATTTCCCTTCATTCTCACCATTCTGCCCCTGCCTTCTCCACCTATCTTGCCACCCTTCTTTGCACCTTCTCCAGCTCTTGCACTTTCACCTCCATCTACGGGTCCCATACTGCTGCAGCATATTCTAACATCGGCCGTACCATTATGCCACATGCCTTCTCCTTCACCTCACACCAGACTCCCCTCGGCACCATTCCCAACATAACCAGAGCCATTCTTCCCTTTGCAACCACCCTCTCTACCAGCACACGCAACAAAATATTCGGGCAATACTAAATCTCTAGCAACATTTAGAATATAAAAAAATAATAAAATACATTCTCTACACCAATAAAACGCTACTTTCAATAAACGCCACAAATAATCTACCTCCTGTGTCCCTTCAACATCATCATCTACATTTGTCATATTTCGTGTATAACCAAAACATGCCAAATTTTTGGAAGCGAGCATATAAATATAAACAATTCACATCATGGGGGAGATAAACAGGGCGACAACGTGACAAATAGGAATAGCTCTGGATTTCAGCAATGTGGCTGACATCTAGTGGCAAAAATAAGTACTTTTTTACAGGGAATTTTATTAATTTATTTAATTGATAGACTTTCAAAATTTTTACTAGGAACTTTGAAGAGGTTCTCCGTAGATTGCTGTAAAAAAAAAAGAAATGTTATAGTGAGGAGGGTTATTAAGATCGCGGTGTTTATACAGTAAAAGACATATAATTTACGCCAAATAGAAAACATACATTTCATACATACACTCACAATTAGGCTACCGCCCGGTTGCGAGCTCTCTCACCTCTCCTTCACCAAACCAATATATTTATATACAGTCACTGAATTGTATAACATGTAAAAGAAAAAACATTTAAACGAATCTTTAATTTGTAAGACGTAAATTTTATGGAGTATAATTATGATGTGACGCTGAGGTTATACACGTACACAATACAAGCAACAATTCCGGAAGATTATGTAATTCTGATGAATTACTCAATGCTTGCCTTATCTATGTTGACAGGAGTGGACCTCATAATGTATTACTAGAATATACATATAGTACAAATAGGTTCAGAGTTTGTGTTTATAGACGGCAGCTATATAGATTATTATACCAACAAATACTATTGCAACACAACAAATTTTAAATAAAATACTACAATACTACTGAAATAAAACTAACAAGTTGAGGTAATCAATGTTATGCTTGGTCACAGCACCATAAAGTAATTACAACAAAATAAGGTTAAATTGCCCTATTCAATATGTTATTAATTTATACAACCAATTCCCAGGCTCAGTATATTTTCTTGTATTTCTTTAGTGCCTCAGAAACATTGGCTGTCAAAAATTTTATAATTTTTTTTTTGTTAAAGTTAAACGTTTCTATGCATTTTTCAGAGGTTACGTCTTTTGGTAACATATTGTACATTCTAAGTCCAGTAATATAAAGACCTTTCTCTAATATAACACTTTTATTCGAGCTGGGCTGTTGTGCGATGAACATTGCGCTCGTGCCTGCTCACTCTTCAGGATCTGCCCGCCCCGTGGGACCAGCAAAGGCGAGGTGCTTCTGTGAGTGTGGTACAAACATGAAAGCTCAGGTGCGGCGACCATTCTGCAACTCGATCCGACCCCATGTGGGGGATCGGGGATCTCCAGATTCTGGGGTGCCTGGAAATAATCAAATACCAGACAGTGGACCAACTATACCTGCTCTACAGTGCCGTCGTCGAGGACGTCGGGAATCTGGATGGCTCAGTACGAGATGACTAAGTGCATCTACTGGAAGTGGCCCAAAGACCAAAGAGGTGCCAAAGGACGAAGTGTAGCGAACCTCACTGCTGGATTCGGCAGGCTGTCGACTGCTGATGCGTGAGGAATGGATTGGAATGCATCGGACCTCCGAAACCCCCCGATGTCAGCCTTAACACCTGGGCCAGCGGATTCACTGTCCTTATTTATCCTTACTTTTGTATGACCAATGTAAAAATTATTGCTCATCTCCTCGGAAACCATATTGTGCTTTAACAGCATTTATTCTTTTTGAGATTTCTTTACCGAGATGTATTGTAGAATCAGACGCATGCTGCGTCAAATTTTTCAATCGTACAATTCCCACATGTTCTTCTAAATTAGGTGATTAAGAGAATTATTCTTTTTCAAATTATGTTTCTTGTGGTGTTGGTGGATAATCAAAATTTTTTGCTGCTACTGGAACTTATTTATTTATTTATTTTTTATTTTCTTCATTTATATGTTCTACTTTTTTTCCAATATTTCGTAATTAGTCAATAAAAGGTAGAAAATTCTTCTTATTTTTTCATATTCTGCTTCATGATTCTGTTTATATTTTCTCTATTTTTCAATGAGTAAATTAACTCGTAAAATGTTGTTTGATAAATCTTTTATTTATATATAATTTTTTCTTGTAAATGAGTTATAAAAGTTTTGAAAGCTTTGATAGACAAACTCCCCCCCCCCACCCCCTCCCCCGCGCAAGCTAGACAGATCAAACTAGGGGGAATTTAAATGTTTACAATAATATAATCGAATTTGATATTCCTATAGGTGATGGGGTTTCTTTTCCAAATGATGCTTATGTTTATGAACAATTTAATTTACTAAAGAGATAAAGTTTGAGATGAGGCAAAATATGATAAATTAGATAATGTTAATGTTTGATCTAACTTTTTTCCTGACCATCTCTACAATATCTAGGTGTCCAGACATGCTGCCACAGTGTCAATATGTGAAAACTTGATCCCTCGCACACATGGGAACATACACCGTCCATTTCTCGGGCTGTTGGGTAGTACAGGTATCTACCCTGCCATTCACAACTCACCAGCATTCTACTTCTTGCTGTGCACATTTCCTTACTTTCCTTGCATGAACGCACAATCCTTTTGTGCATGGATGACCTTCCAGTTCAAGTCATTAATTAGGCCCCTAATTGTTGTTGACGGTTACCTGCTGTACATACAACTCTGATACTGGGTCCCGTGAACTTGGTGGTATAATGTCTTCCCATTCGGCTTCGTCCCGGAAGATTAACTCAGAGTTGGAATTACGCGACAATGCATCTGCCAGTTCATTATCCTTGCTGGGCACCTGTTCTTGCGTGTCCTAGGTTGTGGATAGTTGCCAATAAGCTTTAGTTGTTCTAGATTCGTCCTGTTCCCTTCCTGGTCGATCACATGGCCTAGGAAGTCTATGCTGGTTTAACCCAGAAGGAATGTTTGGACTGAGCACATGAGGTCGTTAATCGCTAGCCTCTCCAGGACTACTGCTAAATAATGTACGGGTTCCTCACAACTGTTGGACCAAATAATTATGTCATCGAGATATGCCAGTTTATACTTTCCAATAATACCATCCAGTACACATACCATCATTGCCTGGAACATCGCGGGTGCACATTTTAATCCGAATGGCATCGTACAGAATTGAAATCACCAACCATCTGGGGCCGTAAAAGCGTTCTTCGGGCGATCCTCAAGCTTTACCGGTAGCTGCCAATAGCCACTTTTAAGGTCCAGATTTGTTCAAACTGTAGCCTGTCCCAATGCACTTAATGCGACTTTTACGCTGATGTATGGTGGGAGCGCCCTACATGTTACCTTGTTCAATGGCCGAAAATCCACACAAAATCTCCAGATTCTGTCCATTTTGGGTGCTATGGTGATGACTGAATTAAATTGGCTATCCGTATGTTCTATCACCCTGTCATCAAGCATCTCCTGAAACTATATTTTTATTATCTGCATCTGGTGCAGTGAATGACATCATGGGCTGGTGTGTACAGGCTTCTCATCTACAAACAGAATTATATGCTCGGCGACGGTAGTTCTTTTAATGCATCATTCTTGCCAAATACGTCACTGCGATCGTCAAGGACGTGCTGGAAGGCAGCCTGGTGCTCGAACAGGACCTAATTGTCAAACTCCTAATGCTTCACTTTGGGTAGGCTACCCACTGGACAGCGGTCCAGGTTATACACCATGCGTCTCTCGCGCCAAAATGAATTTGTTTTGCGGCAGGCTCTGCGTTAGTGTTTTCTTCCATCAGACATGATATCCCCAAAATAGCTTCCTCATGGATTTCCGGCGTAACAATGATGGTTCTACTTGTCTCTGTATCATGGACTTGAACTGTCACTACTGCCTGTCTTACGGCTGTACCACAATGCTCGAACATGGCCAACCGGATTACATGGGCTGTAGGCATCACATCCTGCTTGTGTACAAAGTGCGGCCGTACGAAATTATGTGAGGCTGCAATATCAATTAATGCGTGACACAAATGACCATTAATGGAAACTAAAATGTGAATAAATGGTGCATGCCTGCTGCTAATTTATTGTATTAAAGTCGGTTGTGGGGATAATTTTGCACCTGTTGTCCGAGATCTAACAGGCAGGGTGTCGGAAGCGTCCAGCCCCTTCACACATGCAACCAGTTTCACTGCTGTATACATTCTGCCATTTCTTTAATCCTATGCATATGTGGATTATTCGGACACTTGTTGTGCCAGTGGTATTGTTGGTTCGGGCTGTAGCTGTACGGATATCATGGCAGATAATCCGTATTCCTTCCTTGCTGCGAACTTTTGGTATTACCTGCCTCTAAAACAAGAAATTACAGTAAAGTTAAACTTCCCCGGGCGATGCAAACCCCGAGGGAAGGGAGGGTTGTGTATCAGGCATGAGAAAAAGGTTTCAGAGAACTTAAAAAGTCTATTGCAGATTAAATGGCAATACAAAAATGCTGAATACCATCCAACACGCACAGGAACTGCCAGAGCTCACGACATACACACCACCCTCTTCCGATGCACCTCGCTCACTATTCTTCCCCCTCCTTACGTGCGGGCGTCCCTTGGCTGACCATCACACCAGAACAGCACTAGTATTTATTACATTCTGCATTACAATACCTTACATCAATCTACCAAATGAAAGATAATATTAAAATTAACACAAATAACCCTGCAACACAACACTGGTGTATTAAATGGACATAACACAGTTTACATGATGAAATAAACGATGATATGTTAACAATCCACAAAAGAAACAAACACAACAAGTAATAGAGCTTTTTGAAAAATAAACACAGTAAATTCTTTGGCAAAGCTCCTGGACTCATAAGTCCTATTATTACCATGTCTATTTCATATTATTTCACCTCGCAAAGTCATACATACATACATACATGAACAATTAGGCTACTGCCCGGTGGCGAGCTCTCTAAACTCTCCTTCACCCAATCCACTCCTTTTCCACTCCCTTCCTAAATTTACCAACCCCTCTCACAGATACCAATTTCTCCCTCAACACATTCCACTCCCTCACAGACCTCACAAGTATGGACTGCCCACCCCGCTCCGTTCTCCTCCACACCCTCTGAAACTTCTCACTGTTGTTTCCTCTTCCCCTAAACACCCCCTTACTTAGCTTGCAGTGTAGCCCTCCCCATCCTTCCTCTTCATTCACCACCCTATACATCCTGACTAACCGTTCCAACTTTCCTCCTGTCCTTCAATGAGCTCCACCTCATTTCTTTCATCATCACTGATGGCCTATAGTTCCCTACTTACTCACCATCATGCCCCAGCCTTCACCACCTACCCTTCACCCATCTTGCTGCCTTTCTGTGCACCATTTCCAGTTCTTGCACCTCCACCTCCACAAACAGGTCCCATACTGCTGCAGCATATTCTAACATTGGCCGTACCATTGTGCCATTGGCCTTCTCCTTCACCTCACAGCTGACACCATTCAGCACCCTTCCCAGCATACCCAGAGCCCTTCTTCCCTTTGAAACCACCCTCTCTACCAGTTTTTTCCACCTGAGGACTCCTTACAGTACAATCCCTAGATATTTATATTCTGCTGCTTCTTCTATCTCTTGTCCCTCCCATCTGTACATGCCCCTGCTTATCATTTTCTGCCTTGAGAACCTCACAACCAAAGTTTTTCTTACATTTATATTCATTTTATTTTTTCTGGTACACAACCATATCTCATCAATATCCGAATGCAAATTTCTGCCCCCATCTCCCAACTCAGCATATACAACACAATCTTCTGCAAACAATCTGATTTTTCCCCTAATCCACAAACCAATGTCATTTACCATTATGGTAAATAACAAAGGACCCAGCAAGCTTCCCTGTGGTACACCTGACGTAACCTCCTCTTCCTCCGATATTGCCTCCCCCACTTTCACCCTCTGTCTTCGCCCACTGAGAAAGTCCCCTATCTATTCCACTACCCTCCTATCTGGTATCAGCACCTCCACTTTCTTCATCAATGTTCCATGGGGCACCATATCAAATGCCTTCTCAAAATCTATGAAGCAGGCATCCACCTGCTTCCCCTCATCAACTACCTGCACCAGATCCTCTAATAACCCAGCCATCTGAGTCTCACATGAGTAAACCCTCCTGTAACCATGCTGGGACTCCTCCAACCAATTCCCATTGTACATAACAATAACCACATACTGCACCACCAGCCTCCCCCATTACTTTTCCTGTACTTGATGTGAGACTCACCGATCTGTAGCTGCCAGGCATCCCCCTATCCTCTCCCTGCTTGAGTATAGGTACCACCATAGCATCCTTCCAATCTTGTGGAACCTTACCATCTCCTAAGGACTTTTAAACAGCACTTCTAAATAATTCGCCAACACCTTGCCACCAAACTTTAGTGCTGCGTTTCATATCCCATCTAGTCCCCCTGCCTTACTGCTCTCCAAACTCCTAATATCATTTTCCATCCCCCACTCACTCATCTTAAACTCACTATACACCCCCCGAAACCTGTTTGTCCCCCTATTCCAACCCTCATTTGCCTCAAACACTGCCAAGTACTGTCCTTGCAGCATCTCCGATTTTTCTTGGTCATTTGTCGCATGCCTACTATCCCTCACTGATAGCAGAGGGATCCGTTCCTCTCCTCCCCCTTAACCTCCTAACATACCTATACAATTTACCCCATTCCTTGCATTTTCCTTCTTCCACCATGTTCCCCAGAAATAGATTCTTTGCCTGTTTGATCTTCCTTTCAAGCTCCCTACCCATTTGTTACATAATTTCTTTAGATCATATCAACCCATCATTTCTCCACTTGGCATGTAATTTTCTGCACTTCCTCACTTTCAGAATCTCCTGTCCGCATCCTGGCGGATCTCCCCCAGTCCGCAACCTTTTCATTGGCACAAATTGCACCAACATAACCTCCATTAATTTTCTAAACTCCCTCCACAACGCCTCTACACCCTCTTCCACAGACCATTTTTTAAACCTGTCTCTCAGGAATATTTCTGCCCCCTTCTTGTCTCCTCTCCCATACTGCCACGCCAACCTTTCTGCCATTTGTACTTCCCTCATCCTGCCAATCCCAATTTCTACAACCGGGATATGATGTTCGCTTATACCATCCAATACTATTGCACAAGCTACAGCATTCCTACGTCTGACCAACACCACATCCACCACTGACCCAACACCCTTCTCATTCCATCTCGCAGGTGTTTGTACTACCTGGACTAATCCTCTGTTGACTAACTGTGCTGCCATTCTCTGCATCATGCTACCCATTCCTTCTGCACCCTCTACCCATTTCACCCCTGGTGTATTCAAATCCCCTGCTACAACAACCCACTGCCTGTCCTTTAGTCTATCAACACTCTCCTTGATCATCTCAATTGCCTGCCATCCCTGTCCTGGTGGTCTATACGCTACCAGCAAAGTAATACTCCTATTACTACTACCACTCAATTTAATTTCCATTACCTCGACATCCTCACTAACCCAGTCTAGCACCCCTTTTAGCCCTTTCCTTACACACACCATTATTCCTCCTCCTCTCCCATCCCTGTCTCTTCTGAAAATGGTGAACTCATCCTGCCTACATTCAATGTCCAATACTTCCTCAGTCAGCCAAGTCTCCACAGCTACCGCTATATCCGCCTCATATCCTTCAAACTTTCCCAGAAGCCCTCCAGCTTGTTGTACACACTCTTACAGTTCACCACCATTATCTTTATACTAGTACTCTGCTTTACTATCCTACATTGCTTACTTCCTATCTCCACCCCTGCAGCCTCATCAATGCTATCTTCTCCATTTCTCTCCACTTCCATTTCCTTGCTTCTAACTGATTGCTATTTCAACAACTGCTGCTCTGCCCTGACCCTCTTCATGCAGCCAGCTACTTCTCTACCTAGCAGTTCACCTAGAATCCTCTTTCCCTGTTCTGTCAGGAGAAACATGGTGTCTCCCTACACTTTCCCAGCCTACCCATTCCCTACTATCTATAAATGTAGCCCCCAAATCCCTACACACCCTCTCATATACCTCACTCGCAGCCACTGCCTTCCTATAGGATACTCCTTTCCTAACCAGCATGCCACTGACTGCTGCCCTAGCTCCAGGGAACTTCTCCTGCACTTTCCTCAGCAATCCACTGATGTTTCGCGCTACCTCCTGCCCCACCTCCCTATGATCCAAGTCATTTCCCCCTACATGAATGAGAACAACATTTGCCACCCTGCTACCTGTCATACCACTATCCCTTTCCTCCAAATCCCTGGTATTTGCCCCCCCCCCAAAAATGTGCTTTATATTTCATTTCCTTCCTGATATTCCTCAGATCCACCATCTCTGTGTTGCCAAGGCAACAACCGGCTGCTCTCCACTGGTGTGTCCTGGCACTGTGCTGCACTGCATCTATCCTGAGCGCTCTGGCAACCGGGCTCACACTCTGCCTGTACGTAGAGCACACAGCCCAGCTGGGGTGGCATTGCAGGTCTCGGCTGGACAAACTGCCTTAGGGGCGAGGGCCTGTGGCAAACGTCAACACTCTGTATTCAAGGAGGACAGAATTTTTTTCAAATTTTTCATCAATAAAATGACCAGTTACTGCAATGAAACTGTCATTTTTCTTCAGATATCCATCAATCTGTCGCCAATGCAATTTATGAAACAGTTCTCAACACTTCTTTCTATAGTACATAACATTTTTTGTATTCTAAAGGTACAAATAAGTGTGCAAGAAACTGTGTGCATATCTGGCATCTGATAAGAAGGATTATGCACCTTCACAAAGTCTTTCAAATCCTGATCTTCAACAACAGAAAATGTCTGAAAATCTATTGTTAAAAGTTTCAAAAAACTCTCATCAATTCCTTTTTTTTTTTTTGTTGAGTTCGGCAATTATTTGTACATAAAACTTGGCACAGTTTCTTGCGAATATGTTTTTCTTTGTTGATGACATGTAGGAACTGCTAATTCTGTCGCTGATGTGGAAACTGTGGAATCAGGTGAGTTGGAAGGCTGGTGCATTGCTTCAATGTTTGAGTTCAGGTTCACGGCTATTCTATTTTTTCTGTAATAAATAAAAAACAATTGCAAAATAGTTGCCAAAAAATTTTCAACTTTACAAATAAAATTTTTGGAAATTTGCAAGAAAGTGTTTATATAATAACGATAAATTCTTTACTTCTATAAATAGTGTTTTTACCAACGAATATCTGGTTAAGTTATTTTTAAAAATGTGCTTAGATTTTTAAGTTAATTTCTCACAAAATTGCATAATTTTTGGACTTAAAACAATATTCAATGCTCATTTCCGCATAATATATTTCATGCCACACAAAACGTGAAGTAAGCTGGGATCCCACATGACCTATTTCGTGAAGTTCGATTACTTACATCCCACCGCACTACAGCTCGGAAAATTCCCTGTGGTGGTGATGGAAAATGAACTCAGATCCCTCGATTGAGAAGCTATACATTATCTATTACACCATAGGTGCATGGTGCACTCATATTAGGTCCTTTTTAATATGCTATATAGTCTTCAAGGGTTTTAATCATAGTCGTTTTTATTCTAGACTAAGGAAAAGATCATCCTCCGACCAAAATGTTTCGTATTCTTAGAGCATTATTATTGCTAGTTCCGAGAGTTATCTTGTTTTGTATAGCCTAACTTTTAGTCCAGACTGAGAGTAGGACTAACGAAATATTAAGGTCAAGAAGAAACATGGCGAAAATAAAATATGACAATCTCGTTAATATTACATCCCAGTGAAAGCTAGATAAAGTTCACGATACATACAAATTATGCTAAAGACAGATTCTGTCAATCTGTATGCAAAATATACCTACCTAATTTATGAAATGTTCTGTGAATAATAATTAAAAGGAAATATTCCAAATAGGCTTAATAATACATAAGTTATTAGATACAGCAATGCCTTTCTATATCTGTGTAAATCAGAATAAATACCTTCTCTGAAAACAGACCCTTACGAGACTTGGTATTAATACACTAATAGAAAATTTTATTACAAATCTAACTTTGCGAATATATATTGTAAAACATATATTTATAACGAAAATGCATCGGGAGCTCAATGGTAACGTGGGTTGTAGTGCAGGAGGATGCAAGTTCCAATCTCGTTTAATAAAAAGAATTTTAATTTGTAAATAATGTATTTTTGTAATGTATTTAGCAATACAATACACATTTAACATCATTATAAAACATCATAGGCTTGATAAAATAAGACTAGCCCATATTACCAGTACATAGGAGTGTGCCATGAAAATTAAACAAATCAATGTGGAATAATAAGATATTAGTATATTAATTTTATCGTTCTCCATCCTGCAGTATTACCATATATGAAAGAGAGTCAGGTATTGCAATATATGATAGGGAGTCATAAAAACCATGTTAAAACGAATAAAGTGACCTTAATGTAGCGATAAATAACGAAATTGAGAGAGAGAGAGAGAGAGAGAGAGAGAGAGAGAGAGATTTTGTGTGGGTGAGTGAGTGTGCACGCACGTGTTTGTGTGTTTGTTGTGAGTGTGTACCATTTCTATAACCTTTTGCTTCCTTATTTTTTTAATTTATGATTATTTACAAATCTTCTACTTTTATTTGCAGTTCAACACACAGTTAAATTGATTATATTCTGTTTCTTGTTATGCACAGAAGCCCTCATTGTAAATTACTATTTAATTTGAAAAGGAAAAATATTTTTTTTTTGTAAATAAGTAACATCGTGTTAAAAAAATCTTCAATGTGCCGCAATAAATCTGGCAACAGTGTACTTTGATCATTCTTCGACTAAAGTCATAGAGTATTCCAATTTCTGCTCTGGGCTGCACTCAGTGTGCACTGGCCGAGTGCTACGTGTTACATTTACCGGAACTCACTCTGAGAACAGTTGGATTTTTGTATTCCAATTGTGAGTTGCGCTTAACGAGTGAACACCGAGAGCAATTATTTCCACATCGAGTGTAGAGTCTGTTTTGTTTTTCAGAGCTATATGGCGGTGACCTGTGATTATGAAAATAACACGAAAATTATTGCAATGTTAGAAATTCTACAAAATTTCACATTTTGCAGCTGAATAATACATAATAGTTAATATGGAACAAATATGCTCATGGTATATTGATGATATTGTTTGTAATTACAGCAGCGATGATGTAAATTTCACCCAGTTATTTGTGCAGACATTTGCAGACAAGCTGAAAAAGAAAAATTGGAGAAAATTAAATGCACAAATTTTCATAAATTTAAATCCTTTTATCAACATCGTAGTTCAAGCATTTCCTCCAAAGCATAATATGTTGTCGCAAATGTTCCGTAATATTTTCGCGGCATTGCTGCAAAAATAATACAAACTGTTTTCTTGCAATCATGTGACACTTTCAATTTTTTCAGTTTTCAGTGCACACCCAAACAGTCAATGGAAATATGCGATTAGTCTCACTGTAGTCGGGGTTTATAAATTCGATAGAATTAGTCCACCCTTAGTCCGGACTAACTTCAGACCTACTCGGAGGAAGATCATCTCTGGATCATCCTTGAACGAATTTCTGACTATGATTACGCCCCGAAATAAATTAATCTTGGGTAGTTATGAGATAATTTGTCTTGGAAATTGAGAAACAGTATCATTTTATTCAGCTCACAACCAATAGTTTTGCACTTATTTAAGTAACAATTTTTTTATATATTTTAAAATATAGATAGTAAAACTTTTTAAGTACAAAAAAAAATGTTGCAGATAGTTGTTGGATTTTGTGTAACTTTATGTACTTTATCGTTGCATACCAATACTGAAATCCATTATTTAAATATTCCGGAATACTGTTGAATGATTTTATTAGGTTTCTAAGAATGTTGTAAGTTTTTTTTAGGTGTGCCTTTGTGGCAGTCGGCAGTTCTCATTACCTTCCACCTCAAATTGCAGTCAACAGAAGGTTTTTTTTCTTTTAATGTGTTTCTTTAAATTCTTTGTAGTAGTTTTGAATAACAGCTCTTATTTACACAAATCACTCTTCGTGATGCATTTTTCTCTATACAAAACAGAAAAAATGCCCAGATTTGTCTTGTTTTTTCCTTATATTTGCAGTAACAGATTATTCAATAATGTTAAAACATGCCTATTTTAGTTAGTGATATTAAATTAATCATTCAAAAATTCTAAACACATTGGTAAATAATACACTGTTTTCCCACAGTCTCCTTTATCACCAGACATTTAGCACCAAAAACTAACGCCCGATAACATGGCTAACCTGCTACAAATTCGAAACTGTGACAGCATAAGGTGTCGCTGGGTACCAGGGCCCTGTTGCACCCAGCGGAGACTCCTGCAATTATAACTGATAACTATGACAGAGTCGCTGCATTTTTGAAATTGCTAACTACTATATTTCTGTCGCAGTTTCATATTTATGTCCCCTCTCCCATCACTTATCCCCTCACTGTTTCCTTTGTTCCCTCGAAATAAAACTTACAGAACTCATGCAAACGTAAATCGCAAAAGTGAAACAGTTTGGAATGCCAATTTAGGTATTATCATACATTGATATGGATAGGCACAAACTATTTTTTCCAACTGTTAAACTATAAAACATAAAGATCAATTTAGTTGTTCATGTTTCATGTTATTCTTCTTCATTTCTATTCGTAAATACACAGATGACGTTTCGAGTAATTCTTGTAGTTTCAGCCTAGAGTGGTTTGGTGTTTTTGGTGCCACTTTGCATCACAGTGTTTTCATTACAATCACAATTTACAGTGACATCTCACCCATCGCATCACATCTTTGGTCGTATTCCGCTACCTTCACATGGTGAAACATGTGCAGCAAAGTAGTTCCGATCCCTCGTCACAGGTTCATCGATGCACCTCCTTCGTCATTTTACTTCCGGTCAATCTCATGTACAAACTGCACAAGGAAAAATTACAAATGCTACATGCGCTGATTTCACAGTGGCGGTAAAATGCCAGAAACATGCATATTTGGAGGTAAGCTATGGTGGCGACCAAAGGCAAGTTTGTTGGTTTTATGAAATGTGCATAGTGTTGATTTTACCGAATGATTCTGCAAAAAGTAAATAATATAATGCTACTGACGAACAAACATGACTTTGATGAAGTAAACTTGTAAGAATTTCCATAGGAAAACAAGAGTTTACGAATTTAACATACTGTAAGTTTGTGTTTTTTGAAAATAATGTATTTGTAAACCGTTACTCAAATTATTGAAATGAATGTGGCCTAAAAAATTCGCACATTCAACACTTATGTAGTGTGTATATAATATTTGTTTCTTTGCCTATATCGTGAATTTAACGAGAGTAAGGTTATGTTCGACCAAAGGGCATGTATTGCTACATCTTTACGAATATGAACAGTGAAGCGTACATCACATTTTGTTTTTTCATTCATGTTAAAATTTTCGAAGTTACAATAATTTAAATGTTATTTCAATACAAGCAATATTTTCCACTGCTCCATCAAAACAATATGCAACTCAGTGGCACGTGGCGGGAAGCAGGAATGTTGCAATTGGATTTTCTGGAGCAACAATGTTGAAATGTAGGAATGAGTATACCCAGTTGGTGCCAGACGCAGTCAGACGACGTCAATGTTGATACTACTCCTTTTAATCTCGGGGTTTTGGGCTGTCAGCCCAGGATCAATGTCCTTGACATTGAATTTTTATTTGTTGACATCCGCCTTGTAGACTATTGCTCCAGATGAATGTCTTACTAAACGATAGCATGTCGGTCGGCTATGCACCATTGTTGATGTTGGTGGGAAAACTCCCTAACTCTTAAACACGCGTGCATGAGCTATCAGGGCCTCCCACATAGCCATACAATCTGAAACAAGGCTCAGGAAACTTGTAGATAAGACGACTTACATAAACTGAGTGAGCTGGTATTTTAAGGGCCCATCCACTGACCTTCATACTGCAACTTAAATAAATAATGTAGCAGAAGTACACACACACGTATTTATTATGGCAAACTACATCCCTTCTATGAGGGCACTTAACATGAAATACACTTGGCTATTATGCCCGGCTATGAAGTAACACTGTGAAACGTCTTTCGACAATTAAAAACTTCCATGAAAACTGAAGCTCCCTGGGGCAATGCTATTCCATTGGGGAGTGGAGGTGTCTTACCGGGTGGCTGGATGAAAAACAATGTTCCTGATGATTTAAAGTCTATTGCCATTAATGTCCAGATACAAGAAATTGATTGCCGTCCGCCATGCAGGGCAAAACGCCAGAACTTAACACATGCCCGCTGCCTCCGATGGATGCTTTGCGCCAACTGACTCTCCCACCCGACCTGGGGGCTTGCTGCCGCTTGCCCTTGCGCCGAAATGCGACTACTTTATGACATGACTTGCATTATTGACCCTTGCGATATATGAATAAGTAAACATACATGTAAAAAATAACACAGATATTCCTGCGACATAAACACTGATGAAATTTGATAGACAAAACCCTCTGCGGGAGATGGAAATAAATAATAACATGTTACCTTGAAATTATGACAAATAAAACCAACAATACCAAACAAACAACAAATATTTTAATCAGAGTAACAGAATAAAGTCTTTAACTAGGCCTTAGTTCACAAGTTTGGCTTAGTCAGCCTTTGCTTTCTCCTTCCGCAACATTTCTAGTTTCAATGGAAACCACCGGCTGCACTGCGCCAGTGTGCCCTCCTCTTGCTCTGCAACCGGTCGTTCTGACAACCAGCCGCCCACTCGACCTGTCAGTAGAGTGCACAACCCTATCTGCAGTGGGGTTGCAGATTACTGCCAGACAAATGGTCTTAAGGGGTGGAGGCACACTGCACAAATCATCAGGTTGCCACATACTCGTAAGAACATCAGAACATCCAAAAAATTCTGCCTCACAAAATATATTAAACTAAAGCCCCCCCCCCCCCCCCCCCTCTTCTAACCAAACTAGCACTCTTTTTTAATTTTCAGTTTACTTTTTCCCTTCGAAATAAAGTAAACAGAACCCAAACAATCGTAACTAGATGAAAATAAAGCAGGTTGGAATACAAACCTATCTTTAATAGCTTACATTATTGGAACATGTTAATCTGCTGTGTGTACGACTTTGAGGTTAATGTGTGCACGTGGAGGCTGTTAAATATTTAATATTCGATTAATTTTATGATCCCTTGTTTACATATACGACATTTGTAAATTAGTTTTCCTGAAAATTGTAAAACATGAACATGGGTTTACTATTGTTGTATATGTATATGCATTGCAATATGTAAACAAACTCTCAAATTATGCACCGGAAATAGAGCATGGAAGTTGTTCCTTTCCCCAGCCCAGCATTAAATGCATGGAATAATGGAACAACAGACAGCTATGCAGCTGGTAGCATCAGTGCAGGGATTGGCACACGGCCTGTCGCATTGTGCTTGTCTCGCCAATGTCTATCTATCTTTTATAAACCCCTGGCACAGTTGTCATTGGTGTTGGGGGTTGGTGTTGAGTACAAGGCAGTATTTGTGCGATGGCACAATAGGCATTTTGCGGTTGGTGGTTGGTGTTTGGTGGTTGGTCCTAACATCATTTCAACTCGCAGTTGGTGGTTGGTATTGGTGTTGGTGTTGGCGGTTGGTGTTGGAGGTAGTTCTAAATATTGAACATTTCACCACCAACCAGCAAATCAGAGAGACTGCTGCAGTTTACCACCAACCGACCAACCAGAAAGTATGTTGTAGATACTGCTACATGGCCAAACCACAGCACATGTTATGGAAAAACTAATTAGCGACCAGCAATGTTTAAAGTCAAACACACAATGTACAAAAACAAGACGTTTAAAGCAAATACATGGGAGTCTATTGCCGACCTTGTGGGGACAACTGGTATGTACAAACTGTTTTGTATGGATGTGACTGTATTCAAATTTAAGTTGGTCTGCTCATGCTACTGTTTACGAATACATGCGTACAGGTGTAATTGTGTTGGGTGTAGGCCTATCCCAGTGTTTATACATTATTTTACAGATTTACTGCCACCTGGTGGCTGATTCGCGAAACGATTGACACCAACATGCCAACTGTCTATTGTGCCTTTGGATACGTCGCACACCATCCACCAACACCAACACCAATGTTTGTGCCACAGGCATAAATCGTTCAAAAGCACATGGCCTTGGAATTAACTGAGCAGCCAAACAACCATCTAATTTCTAATACAAGAAATGTCGTAAACAACAAAAACGTGAGTATTCACAGCAGAAAAGCTTCAAAAGCTCGTAAAATCGATGATTCGAAGGTCCATTAAAATAGCAGAAACGTCAAACGGCAAAAACACATAGTGACGTAGAGATCCCAATGCCCGGGGGTTTATAAATAGGAACCGTACACGACAGCAGATACTACACTAAGGGCTGTTTTCACCAACGAAGATTAACTTTTCAGAATATAAAGATAATTTTTTCCAGCTGAGAGGTTTAACTTCGATTTTAATCTCGATAATAATCAGCGTGTTTCACCACGTTTAATCTGAGTAAGGAATATCTCATTAAAATTATCTCGATATTCTAACTTAATCGTGATTTGCTCTTGGTAAACATGAGAGATTTTGCTTTAAGCTGGTACAGAGAAATCATTTTGAGAAAGTATGGCAAGTCGGGAAAGCATTGTGGCCGTAAGGAAACGGAAACCGACGTTTCTCATCCCATGAAAAACCCTTTTTGTCAGAAATATTAACAGAACATTTCAATATCATTGAAAATATGCAGCGACACAACAAATTGAAGCGAAACAATGGTGAACAATTGTGAATAATTTCAATTGTACATATCGTGATCACTACACGATAGCAGACAACTTGAAGTTGGTGTGAGATAACCTATAAAACCATACGCGAAAAACCTATGTAGACGAACGTGTCCGTGCTAAAGGGTCCAGTGTATTTCGCCTTCAAAATAGGCACCCAAAAACACTGTATACTGCCACTAGTAAAGCCAGCGGAATGTCATTCCAGTAGAGATTCATTTGTCATAAACACAGCTCAGATGTATAACTCTGCAAATGCTTCAGTTAACTATGCCATGACTGGGTCCGATGGATGGAGGACAGTCTCTACCAGTCATGCGAGGAACTATATGGGAATATCTTATTGGTGTAGTAAACGACGACAACTGATGCACTCAAACAAAAAAAAAAAAAAACTGAAGTAAGTGCCTGGCATATAGCAAAAATTGAGTTAACAAAAAGTTTGCAATTAAAGAAAATGAGGTAATGAAAGAGATTTGCCAACTAAAATTACAACAGGAACAGGAAAGATCTAAACAGGAGAAGCCTCAAACATAGCCCCTAATTTTGTAGATCCTAAAACTAAAGACAGAACTATGTAACTAATGTGTTATCTGTTGTGATTTAGGGCACAGCATCAGTTTTCAAATATTTTTTCAATTAAAAACACTACTGGTGTTTGTCACATTCTTGATTTGAATTAGGCTTACAGAAGTAACTTATTTATTTTACATTTATACTTAATATTAATGCAGAATAGTTATTGTAAAGGAAAATAATAACATAATATATAGTCCATTCCCCATTGGAAGCAACTTTCTTGGAGCCATGCTAAATATCTACTTTCATGCCCATTTAGTATCCTTCCGCCAAATGTAAACAATCATTGCCATGTGACTTCCAAGTAGCATCTGTCAAAATCAATGTTTAAATTCCATTGTGTGTGTACATATGTTCCTATACTTTCGCTACACCTAAAAAGTAAACATTGAAATGTGACTTCTACTTTTATACCTGTATAATGTGTAGTTTACAGTTTACAGCTTTTCAAAGAATATTGTCATAGGTATATTTCAAAAACTATTTCATACGAATATTCACAGTTTAGTCCTATAACATTATTTAGGTCAGCTTTATGACATCTTAAAAATGCCTGGATTGAAGATAGTTCTTATGGTTATGTTACATTAACATATTTGTTTTCCACGACGTAGCTCAATACATGTAATGCACGTTAGTATTTTGCCTCAACTATATTTAACACTGTTACAACTGCGGGGTAAATGGCTGTACTAATTGTAATTGTCCTTTTGTTATTGGTATGTGTTGGGTCATTTCTCTAAAAGGACAGCCTTAGTTGGAATAAATATTAAAACGAAGGAACAACCAGTCGAACGAAAAAGGCACACTAAACTCAAGCGCACAACTCGTTTTGCTCATTTTTGTCATACAAACTTTAAAAGATTGCAATGAACATGCACACAAATAAGCCTACGATAACTTTTATTCTGCTCATATTTCTATGCATTGCTACTTACTGTTTATTGGATTTATGAAATTTATCGTGCTGAGCTTAGTATTTTTGTTCTGGGATTGTGGCAAATTACATTACACTATGGTGTTTCAAATCTCTTAGGGCAAAGGTACAACATTTTGATAAATAAACAAACGTGGATGTAAGTAAATAACTTCGTCATAAAAACAGTTCACATTTAAATCATATAAATATAGTTAATCAAATTTTTGAAATCACGCACACACAGGGCCAGCGTATCGAATACGATGCACAAAGGCACACCATTTCACAGACACATTGATTAACGAAACACACATCACAGTATATTTATTACTGCCATGAGAACATAGATTTATCACACATTGTAACTTGTCTAGGTAGGTTTAAAAAACACAACATCTACAAATGCGACATATTAATTTTAAGTATTTTTCGGAGTAAGAATAATTTACATTTTGTTTGACAAAAAGCAACACCCCATGTCATGGCTCGTAAAGTCTGCCAACTTCACTAGGTAACTGCCCCACCAGTATATCTAAATATAGTAAAATACATATTCAAACATCGAAATTTCTTTTCGGTTGTTAATTACAAATTCAAAAATTATTATTTTGCTGTAATAAGTATGAAATATGCTACAATTGAAAACATGTATAATTTTGTGTTTTATTAGTAAAGTGAAATTTCCCAAGTGTGAAAGAGATGAAGAAAGAGAAAGAGTGCTAAAAGCATCGCCAGCAGACAGTTTTTCAATTGCTCTCGCTTGATAAAACAACACCATATCATTACGGCCTATTCACGATATTTCCCGCTGTTATATTAAACCGAAAAATTTAGATATGTTGCCATCGCCCCAATGGCAACATATCTCATTTTTACAAAAAGTATACCAAAAAACGAAGTTAAAATAATATTTTAACTGTGAACTATTTCTTACCGGTCGTTGCCAACACGTCGCTACACTCGTTGTTGTTATTTCATATTAAAAATAAATAAATAAGTAATACAAGTTATAGAAGATATTAAGTAAAGGTTCATTTCTTCAATAATACAGTACTCCAAATTTAACCACAGTGTTATATATTTGTGGAATACATGTTATTGAAAAAACAGGTGACATGTTATGCCTAGAGTGATTTTTCAAAGGTTGATTTCAATAAGTCGTATCCAGTCAGGAATGGACGTATATTCTGTTTGACAATCGTGTGTATGACATAAAACGAAAGTGTACTTTAACATCTTCATCATAAATTTCAAAATAATTTATTCTTTCATGTAAACATCGCGGACGACAAACATTAAAATGCTCATCACTTTTCTCTTCAAAAATCAAATTGTACATTGGCTGAACCATTCTCTCGTTATTCTTGATGAAATTACTTTCTCCGCTAATTACCTTCCCAACATATTTGTTGTGTTACAGTGTAATCGCTATAATGTTACTTAAACACCAAAATCTGCAGGTTAATATTTTATCGAGGTATTCTGTGAAAATATAATTTAATGTTTCAGGTGAAACGCTTAATACAGATAATCGAGATTTTTATGTCAGTTACTTCGATTGGCAATAATTATCTCGCGTCGTGAAACCATAGACTAATGATAGGACAGACCGATCTTGTTGGCTACCCACAACCAATCTCCGTGTCCCAACGTTTAACTGTTTTTCTGCCTAAATATCTAGGAACAAAATGCGTGGTTGGGATTTTAGGTTACATAACGGATTTCTAAACAATGCTTTGAGATGAATGTATACTTTCTGTAACCAATTTACAATGCTGTTTGATTATATTAAAATTGGTAAAACCATTTTATTAATATAAAAGCGATTGTCATTAAAAATCAAGATATAAATAAACACGTACATCACTGTTGACCATTTGACTTTGACAGTTGTGTAGGAGTTTTTTAGGATTGGGGTAGGTCAATGTTGGGTACATGCGCAGAAGACGAATAATCGGTTTACCTCAGTTTTATTCTAGAGGTGAAACCGCCCCTAATCGTACCAATGTAAATTCAACATAGATTGAAATAATATGCATTATTCTGTTCACGTGTAACAGTGCCGACCAGTGTACACAATTTATTTTGTTTTAACATTGGCACATTTGCACTGAGTAAAAAAAATAAACGTTTCGCTGCTTTGCACTGAGTGACGTCCCTGGTACTTGTGTTTTCATTGGTTGACAGCTTTGTTATCTAACATGTGAGGAAAGATGAGTGCCTGTGATACCACGCAGTACAACCCAGTATTGCTTAACACATTTATTATTAAAAGGAAGAAATGCAGAGTGTATTTTCATCGAGGGAAGCTGATATGGGAAACTGATGGATCCTCATACAGTAAGTACAGTTATTTTCAAAACAGGCACTAGAACATTTTTAGGTTAGGTCGTGCCATAATTGGCAGTTTTGCCAACGAAATGGTCACTTAAAATAGTGACAAATGCTCTCAGAACTTATTGGTAGTGCTGGTGTTATTGCGGGACTCTGGTGTGCTCCGATTGGCTTCTCTTCGCTCTGTGACGTTTATGGTATAATAGTCTTATTCACTGCTTCCTCACACTATGGAAACAAACTTCTGAAGAATCACACCATGCATGACGTGTTAGTTTGTTTCCTAATATGTAAAACAAGCGTTTTATACTTGTTTTAACAAAGTACCTTCTTTTTGTTTGAAGTAAACATCTACTTATATTTGATGTATAAATTATATTATTTCATTTATAGTTAGTAATGCCCAGTAAGAAATAGTCCTTATGAAGTATATTACACTGAGTTATGCGAATTCGATGCATAGTCTGTATGGTGTAAATTTTTAGTCTCTATTGAGCTTTGTTTGCATGAGGCAGAAGGATATATGTGAAGTATATCTGTAGCAGGGCTTCTGAAAAGTTTTACGTAACTGTGAATGGAGTATCTCACCTGCTAATAGTGGTGATAGTTGGCAGATGGAAGGGGGTTTGCCGAACTTCACCTTTTGATGATTGCTGAACACAAATATTATCATATTCAAAAAATATCCTGACTGTTTTGTATGCACAAGTACAGGTTTACTTACAGGCGATACAGGGGCCATGGTGGCACAGCATCTAGAGCTCTTGTCTACTTGGGGAAACCAGGGTAATTAGAATTTGGGTTTATAAGAAGTTTGTGTTGTAATTTTTTAATTTTGCTGTTTGTTTAAAATACAAATATATTATGTCAGAACATGCATTTTATAAGTTACATACTTAAACTCATTAAAAGAGAAGCTTAAAATATGAAATTATATTATTATTTGTGTAGCATAAAATATGAGGTTTGATAACTTTGTGTTGTGTAAAATTTTTCCTCTCCACCTGTTAAAAAAAAAAAAAAATGGTTGTGTTCTCATTGTGTGCATCATACACTAAGGAACTGTGGAAATATTTATATTCAAGATTAGCTTTTGATAAAATTATTTCCAAGGATCACTTCTATTTATCCATAAAATATGTACTTATGGGTAAATAGAAGCGGTCATTCAACTATTAATTTTCCTTTGGGGTTAATAGAAGTCTTTAAAATTTTTGTCAAACGCTTGTGTTATTCTAGCCTCTAAAGCACAGAAAAAACACCTCAAGAAAGTTATGCCTATGTGGATATCAGAGATTAGTTTAAAGTTTTAAACTGCTTTATGTTTTTACGTAATCCGAATATAATTTGTATTACAAATGTAATGCTATAAGAAACTACCTAAAATTACTTTTTTTTAACGTAGGTGGAAAGGGGAGATGGTAGATTTGATGAGCAGGAAAGAGAGGGAAATGATGCATAGAGTTGAGAGGATGGAGGAAAAGGTCAGGAATGAGATGGGTAAGAGTAGAGTAGAAATGTGGTTTGGATAAGTTAAAGGAGGAGTTGGAAGATGTAAAGGTGTGCTAAAGAAAATGAAAGCCAGTCCACAGGAGGAAAAGCTGAGTAGAGAGGAAGAGTTAGACAGAATGCAAGTAGGGCTGCAGGAGGAACTGCAGGAGGAAAGGCAGAGATAGAGGTGGTAAAATTAAGGGGGAGGATATATGAGTTGGAGGCAGTAGGAGACATAAGACAGCAAATAATGTTAGAGGAGCAAGAAATAGTAGCAAGGGATAAGGTGACAGTAGTAGGCAGGAAGCAATCAGGAATAGAGGAACGGGAAACAGAAAGCAGGGAACAGGCAGTGGTAGAAGGTAGGTAGCAGTATGCTGAGGCTTGCAAGTATGCGATTAGCAAAGACCAGCAAGCAGGACAAAGTAGACAGTTCAGGGCCAGAGGTGAGAGGAGGGCTGGCCAAAGGGAGGGAAACAAGGGTGCTGCAGGAGGCCGGAGACAAGGGTAGGCAGGTGGGTGGAAGAGCCACAAAGCAGGAACAGGTTGTAGGAAGAGAGCCAGAGGTAGTTTTTCAAGGCAGCTCTATTGTAAAGGGGGTGAAGCTGAGGAATATCAGGAAGGAAATTACATATAAAGCAGCATTTGGTGGGGGGGGGGGGGGGGAGGCAAATACCAGGGATTTGGAGGAAAGGGTTAGTGGTATGAGAGGTAGCAGGGTGGCAAAGGTTGTTCTCATTCATGTAGGGGGAAATGACCTGGCTCATAGGGAGGTGGGGCAGTACGTAGAGCGAGACCTCAGGGGATTGCTGAGGAAAGTGCGGGAGAAGTTCCTGGAGCTAGGGCAGTAGTCAGTAGCATGCTGGTTAGGAAAGGAGTATCTTATAGGAAGGCAGTGGCTGTGAGTGAGATATATGAGAGGGTGTGTAGGGATTTGGGGGCTACATTTATAGATAGTAGGAAATGGGTAGGCTGGGAAAGTGTAGGGAGGGACCAGGTTCACCTCACAGAACAGGGAAAGAGGATTCTAGGTGATCTGCTCAGTAGGGAAGTAGCTGGCTGCATGGAGAGGGTCAGAGCAGAGCAGCAGTTGTTGAAATAGCAATCAGTTAGAAGCAAGGAAATAGAAGTGGAGAGAAATGGAGAAGATAGCATTGATGAGGCTGCAGGGGTGGAGATAGGAGGTAAGCAATGTAGGATAGTAAAGCAGAGTACTAGTATAAAGATAATGTTGGTGAACTGTAAGAGTGTGTACAACAAGCTGGAGGGCTTCTGGGAAAGGTTGAAGGATATGGGGCAGATATAGTGGAAGCTGTGGAGACTTGGCTGACTGAGGAAGTACTGGACATTGAATGTAGGCAGGATAAGTTTGCCATCTTCAGAAGAGACAGGGATGGGAGAGGGGAAGGAATAATGGTGTGTGTAAGGAAAGGGCTAAAAGGGGTGCTAGACTGGGTTAGTGAGGATGTCGAGGTAATGGAAATTAAATTGAGTGGTAGTAGTAATAGGAGTATTACTTTGCTGGTAGCGTATAGACCAGCAGGACAGGGATGGCAGGGAATTGAGGTGATCAAGTAGAGAGACGATAGACTAAAGGCCAGGCAGTGGGTTGTTGTAGCAGGGGATTTGAATATACCAAGGGTGAAATGGGTAGAGGGTGTAGAAGGAATGGGTAGAATGATGCAGAGAATGGCAGCACAGTTAGTCAACAGAGGATTAGTCCAGGTAGTAGAAACACCTACGAGATGGAATGAGGAGGGCGTTGGGTCAGTGCAGGATGTGATGTTGGTTAGATCTGGGAATGCTGTAGTTGGTGCAATAATATTGGATGGTATAAGCGAACATCATATCCCGGTTGTGGACATTGGGATTGGCAGGATGAGGGAAGTGCAAATGGCAGAAAGGTTGATGTGGCAGTATGGGAGAGGAGACAAGAAGGGGGCAAAAATCTTCCAGAGAGACAGGTTTAAAAAATGATCTATGGAAGAGGGTGTAGAGGGGTTGTGGAGGGAGTTTAGAGGATTAATGGAGGTTATGTTTGAGCAATTTGTGCCAATGAAAAGGTTGCGGACTGGGGGAGATCCCCCATATTATGGACAGGAGATTTTGAAAATGAAGAAGAAGTGCAGAAAATTACATGCGAAGTGGAGAAATGATGGGATGATATGATCTAAAGAAATGATGTAACAAATGGGTAGGGAGCTTGAAAGGAAGATCAAACAGGCAAAGAATCTATTTCTGGGGAACATGGTGGAAGAAGGAAAAGGCAAGGAATGGGGAAATTGTTTAGGTATATTAGGAGGTTAAGGGGAGGAGCGGAAGGGATCCCTCTGCTATCAGTGAGGGATGGTAGGCATGCGACAAATGACCAAGAAAAATTGACGATGCTGCAAAGACAGAACTTGTCAGTGTTTGAGGCAAAGGAGGGTTTGAATACGGGGGCAAACCGAGTTCGGGGGGTGTTTAGTAAGTTTGAGATGAAGGAGTGGGAGATAGAAAAGGTAATTAGGGGTTTGAAGAGCAGTAAGGCAGGGGGTCCAGATGGGATAGGAAATGCAGCACTAAAGTTTGGTGGCAGTGAGTTGGTGAAATATTTAGAAGTGCTGTTTAAAAAGTCCTTAGGAAAGGGTACCACCATAGCATCCTTCCACAAGATTGGAAGGATGCTATGGTGGTACCTATACTCAAGCAGGGAGAGGATAAAGGGAGGCCTGGCAGCTACAGACCGGTGAGTCTCACATCAAGTACAGGAAAATAATGGATAGGCTGGTGGCGCAATATGTGGTGAGGGTTATGAACAATAGAAATTGGTTTTAGGAGTCCCAGCATGGTTTCAGGAGGGGATACTCATGTGAGACTCAACTGGCCGGGTTATTAGAGGATCTGGTGCAGGTTGTTGATGAGGGGAAGCAGGTGGATGCCTGCTTCATAGATTTTGAGAAGGCATTTGATAAGGTGCCCCATGGGACATTGATGAGGAAAGTGGAGGCGCTGATGCCAGACAGGAGGGTAGTGGAATGGATAGGGGACTTTCTCAGGCGGCCATGGCAGAGGGTTAAAGTGGGGGAGGCAATATCGGAGGAAGAGGAGGTTACGTCAGGGGAACTACAGGGAAGCGTGCTAGGTCATTTGTTATTTACCATAATGGTAAATGTCATGGGTTTGGGGATTAAGGGAAAAATCATGTTGTTTGCAGAAGATTGTGTAGTATATGCTGTGGTTGGGAGAGGGGGGCGGAATTTGCAAGCGGACATTGATAAGATACGGTTGTGGACCAGGGAAAATTAAATGAAAATAAATGTAAGAAAATTTTTGGTATCGAGGTTCACAAGGAAGAAGATGATAAGCAGGGACATGTACAGATGGGAGGGACAAGAGATAGAAGAAGCAGCAGAATATAAGTATCTAGGGATTGTACTGCAGGGAGACCTCAGGTGGAAAAAACAGGTAGAGAGGGTGGTAGCAAAGGGAAGAAGGGCTCTGGGTATGCTGGGAAGGTGCTGAATGGAGACAGCTGTGAGGTGAAGGAGAAGGCGTATGGCACAATGGTACGGCCAATGTTAGAATATGCTGCAGCAGTATGGGACCCGTATGTGGAGGTGGAGAACTGGAAAAGTTGCAGAGAAATGCAGCAAGATGGGTGAAGGATATGTGGAGAAGGCAGTGCCAAGATGGTGAGGAAGAAGGAAACTATAGGCCATCAGTCATGATAAAAGAAATGGCGTGGAGCTCATTGAAGGACAGGAGGAAAGTTGAACAGTTAGTCAGGATGTACAGGGTGGTGAATGAAGAGGGAGGATGGGGAGGGCTACACTGCAAGCTAAGTAAGGGAGGATGGGGAGGGCTACACTGCAAGCTAAGTAAGGGAGGATGAAAAGGGCTACACTGTAAGCTAAGTGTTTAGGGGAAGAGGAAACAACAGTGAGAAGCTTCAGAGGGTGTGGAGGAGAACGGAGCAGGGTAGGCAGTCCAATCTTGTGAGGTCTGTGAGGGATTGGAATGTGTTGAGGGAGGAATTGGTATCTGTGAGAGGGGTTGGTAAATTCAGGAAGGGAGTGGAAAAGGAGTTGGTTTGGTGAAGGAGAGGTGAGAGAGATTCCCACCGTACGGTAGCCTAATTGCGAGTATATGTATGTATGTACTGCTATTTTTTTTATGCTTGTAGGTCTGTGGAGGACTAGCTGAAATTGGACTTTTAGGCCTAATTAATGGGTCTCACCTGAATAAAGTGCCACGCAAATATGTAAGAAAAACCACAAAGTGTCAGGATGGACTTGAGAAGATGCAAGAAGCTATTAGTGCTGTGCATGCCGGTCAAATGACTCAGAAAACTCCAGTTGGTCACTTTGAAGTGCCTCTGGGGGCATTACTGAAATAGCTATCAGGTCATGCAAGTGAAATCTCTCATGGAGCTGGAAGACCAATAGAACTGTCAAAAAGCGATGAATGTCAACTATCTATATTCTTAAAAGCTGGTGCTTCGTATGGAGGTGGACTTACCAAATCTGAAGTGCTCAATGTTATTCAAAACTTTGTTGTGTCCCGAAACTTAAAAAACTTGTTGGCCTGATGGAAAACCAGGAGGTGAATGGTTTAACAATTTCATGAAGCGTCACACGGATCTCTCAATTAGAAAAGGTGAAGCATTATTCCTTAAAAGGCTGAAGGGTACAAATTTTATGATTAGATAGAAGAAATGTATGAAAAGGAAAATATAACTAGTCCTGACCTCGTCTACAACTGTGACGAAACAGCTTTTAGCCATGACCCAAAATATGTCAAAATCATTGCTGAGAAAGGGAAAAAAAGGATTTCTAGAAATATGGTAGGGTCTAGGAAAGAATGTACAACAGTTCTGGCATATGGTAGCGCTTCAGGTGAACTGATACCCCATTCATCATTTGTAAAAGAAAGAGAACATTATGTCATCATGGTTTGCAACAAAGGAAGAACAAGGTATTTAAAGATGTATATCCTGAAACAAGTATCGTAGCTAGCAAAAATGGGCGGATGGAAACCGAGATATTTTCAAACGGGTTTGCCAATGTTTTCTGTAAAAATATCCCCTCAAAGGAAAGTAGGAATGGTCAGAAGGTTGTGTTGTTCTTTGATGGCTACGGTGCACGTGTGAACGTGACAACTCTAAGAACGGCAGTTGACAATGATGTCATTATTGTTAAACTTCCACCCAATCTGACCCATGTTATGCAACCTCTAGATCTAACCTGCGTCAGGCCTCTCAAGCTGGCATGGAATAAACTGCTGCTAGAGCATACTTGTACCAATCCAGGTGACAGTGTCTCAAAGAAAAGATTTTCAGCATTTATTGGGAAGTTATGGCAGTCTCATTTTCATAAAAAATACCCAATTTCTGGTTTATGCCTACCGGCTTATTTCCAGTTAACAGAGATGCATTCCCAGCAGAAGATTTTGATCCACCGGCATTAAAATGGTACGGGAACATAGGCCTACATCTACAGCCAACTCATACACACAAGTCTCAATTGTTGGAACACATGAGAGCAATAATTTTACACCTGCTTTGGTTCACGTTACAACTTCGACTCCAACAATTGCTGAGAGCAGTAATGTTACACCTACCTTATTAGACCATGTTGTACCTTCAGCTACTCCAACAAATACTGAGAGCAGTAATGTTACACCTACCTTATTAGACCATGTTGTACCTTCAGCTACTCCAACAAATACTGAGAGCAGTAATGTTACACCTACCTTATTAGACCATGTCGTACCTTCAGCTACTCCAACAAATACTGAGAGCAGTAATGTTACACCTACCTTATTAGACCATGTTGTACCTTCAGCTACTCCAACAAATACTGAGAGCAGTAATGTTACACCTACCTTATTAGACCATGTTGTACCTTCAGCTACTCCAACAAATACTGAGAGCAGTAATGTTACACCTACCTTATTAGACCATGTCGTACCTTCAGCTACTCCAACAAATACTGAGAGCAGTAATGGTAAACCTACCTTGGGCCATGTTGCACCTTCAGTGATTCCAACAAATGCTGAGGACAGTAATGTTACACCTACCTTATTAGACCATGTTGTACCTTCAGCTACTCCAACAAATACTGAGAGCAGTAATGTTACACCTACCTTATTAGACCATGTTGTACCTTCAGCTACTCCAACAAATACTGAGAGCAGTAATGTTACACCTACCTTATTAGACCATGTCGTACCTTCAGCTACTCCAACAAATACTGAGAGCAGTAATGTTACACCTACCTTATTAGACCATGTCGTACCTTCAGCTACTCCAACAAATACTGAGAGCAGTAATGGTAAACCTACCTTGGGCCATGTTGCACCTTCAGTGATTCCAACAAATGCTGAGGACAGTAATGTTACACATACCATGTTTCATGCTGCACCTTCATCGACTCCACCAGACGCTCAGAGAACACCAGATGACTCCTCCACTAAACACACAATTACGTTTGAAAGTTTTGTTCGTGAATCCATCTGCCAGCTTTATAAGAAGAAAGCAAGGCAGGAAGATGAGCCTAGCAAGGTGAGAAAACGACTGAGTAAGGTATATGTGCAAATATTAACAAGTGAAAATGCTATGAAGCAATTGGCTAACGAACAGGAAGTAGGCCTACGTAAAGCCAGTACAACAAGAAAGCCTATCAAAACATGTGTTATCAGGGCCAAGACTCGTCATTCTGAATATCCTGAAGATTTAGCAAGAATAAATGAAGATACTAATTTACCTGGCTTCTCTGGTGTCAGTAATGTTCCTTCACAAAAACTAAAGGAAAATGTCAGGCAATGTAAATGCAGAAAGGCGAAGAAAAGAAAATGTTTAGGCAGTTCATCCAAGACAGAAGAAGACTGGTCTGAAAGTGGTGCCAGTTTAGACGACATAGATCTTATAGGTAGGCCTATAGAAGAATATTCATGTGACATGTGCAAGTTATCTCATCCAAATGAGATTAATGATGGCAACTTTGTCATTGCTTCTTTTCTCTGTGGTAAAAGAAGCACCATAATGTATCGCTATGCTTGTGTTGTACAAGACGTTACTGCAGATGACGTACAAGTTATGTGTCTGAAGAATATAGGAAGAAACAAAAAAACATACATTACAAATGAAAAAGATGTTTCTTTCGTGAAAATCAATTAAATTATTGGTAAATTACCAATGTCTTGGATTACAACCGCAGGGGACAGGGTAAAGTATGTTTTTCCTCACAACGTTGACACATTTGAAAAGTAGACTCTGTTATATTTAATAGCTAGGCCTATTTACTTCACTGTTTACAAAAAAAAAAACATGTGACTAAAATACTATTCAAATTTGGCCTATTCTAGTTCTGTATGGCCTAATACAGAAATGAGATATTTCAACTTCTGTCCTATCGTTTTGTTTAGATAGTATACTAGGCACTATTTGAGCTGTTTTCATTTGTAAATACAAATTTGTTATAAGGAGACTGTTTGTAGAAGTTAATAGCATTTCTTCTGAGCCATGTTTATTATACTTAGTTAAATAAATATGTTATTTCAAAAAAGGCGTCAACATAATAGAGAAAAATTTTATATATTTTTTTCTTATTTTTAACTTTGTCCCCATTTTCAAGAAAATGCAATTAGCTCTAAATGACAAAAACCATCAGATTTTCCAATCCTTTAGCTTTAAATTCATTTAACGTTTATTACATTATGTTTCCATGTCAACTAGAAAAAATGAAATAACAATTACAAACAAATTTATATCTTGATGTGATTTTTTTAATTTTTGGCAATATCTCTTGAACCATGTGAGCAATAGAGCTGAAATTTTCAGTGCAATTAGAAGTAAGGCTAAGAACATTCTATTTATCCTTCCAGTGAAACTAAACCAATAGGTAGGAATGTCTATCCTCACTTCCAATTGCCCCATCTGGGGTATTTAGAAGCAAAAATACTGACGTATAAAAACTTTTTAAACACTTTTTGTAGACAGGATAAAAAAAAAAAAAAATGTGCACCTTAGAATTACTACTGCACAGATGACAAAAAAATTAAGTTCTACCAAAAATTCCCAAAAACTATATAGTTATCAAATTTTTTTCAACAAAAATCACTTATTACCCTGGTTTCCCCTACCAAGGCCAACTGGGTTCGATTCCCAGTGGGGTCGGTACTCGGATTTCCACACATAAGAATTGTGCTGAACAATGCTCCTGGCCGGTTGGTTGTCTTGGGGATCTTCAAGTTTCCCCCACCCTTGCAGTCCAGGGCTGCTCCATATTCACCTTGCTTCACTCTTATCTACTCTCAAGGCCCCAAAGTTAAGAGCCTTCCAAACTTCTCTCTAACAAGTAATACTGTGGATAAAGTCTCCATAAATACACTTTTAATAAGTAGTCCTAACCTGAACACACGGATGACTGTTTAGGTATCAGTTTTACATTTGCTTAATGTACGTATATTTTCTTGCCAGCAGTTATGCTTTGAAAATAAAACACACCCTGAATCAAGCACTGGGGAAAAACTGAACTTCAGAAGTAAGCTGACACTATACAGTCTATAACATTGATAAAGCCTGAATGTTGCGTTAAATAAAGTTTTTATCCTGTTCGGTTATAATTGATTAACAAACAATTTATATCAAGTAGGTAATGCTCATGAGAGACCAACACTTACATTACTTTTAAGTTACTGTAGTACCGTCTAGTAGATGTTAAACTTATGGAAAAAATTCCATAATTTTCAAATCAAACATGTCAGTTTACCTTAAAAAGCAAGTATTTTATCAAAGCGTATTACCTGTCCTCACATATGCTTGTCAGACTTGGACCATGAACTGTCAAGCAAAGCAAATACTAAGAACTGCCCAAAGAGGTATGGAAAGAACAATGCTTGGGTTTACAAGAAGAGACAGGAAGAGAACTGATTACATTCAATCAGTAACTAAAGTCAGGGACATCCTAGAAAGAATGAAGACTAAAGTGGCAGTGGGCTGGACATACTGCTCGAAGAAGTGATGACAGATGGACAACGGCGGTGATGGATTGGATACCAAGAGACCTGAAAAGATCGAGAGGAAGGCCTCCAGATCGCTGGGACAGAGACATTCGAAGAGTAGTAGGTGTGAACTGGAAGAACATTGCACAAGATCAATTAGCCTGGAAGTAATTAGAAACAACCTATGTGATGCTAAATTGTAAAGTGTAGCTCATCTGGCTTAAAGAGGCTGCATCTTGAAAAAGGGATTGATATAGCTGCTTAATAATTATAAAAGATGGTACAACTCAACAACCCAGCAAAGTAAATGAAACTGCTGATCCTCGGAAGCAGTCACACGAGAGCCCTAGGAGAGCGCATCAAAGACAAACTGGGTGAGGGTTATGACATTATCACATTTTGTAAACCTAATGCAGACCTTGGCAATGTGGCAGAAGATGTAAGTAGCTTAAGTAAAGACTTTTGCAAGTCAGATCAGGGGGTTTTTGTTGGGGGATAAGGCAAAAGCAATGATCATGGCATAAACTATTCAGTTGGAGCAGACATCCACAACATTGCCAGGGCCACCAGTCACACCAATGTGTTGGTCTGTGAGGCACTGCAAAGGCATGACAAGCCTTTCTTACAAAGGAAGGTGCAGACAGCTAACACTGCCATGCAGCACTGTGCAAGGTCTGGCAGACTGAGCCATTTTGGTGTGATTGGTCTAGAGGAAATGGGCAGGTCTGACCACACGAGACATGGCCTGCATATGAGTCGTCCTGGCAAGGGGACACTTACTGACCTCATTGCTAGTAGGATTCTTACAGACCATGGTTCTATCCAAAATATCCAGGTAATCATTGGAAACTTTCTAGGCTAAAGAAACCCATACCCATAAGGCCTAATTCATGTAACAAAGAAGTTTTACTTTCGCACTCAATACCAGAAACATTCAATAATTGTGCAAATATTAAAAAATCTACGATAATTAATTAAAATAATTTGTATTTATTCCATCAGAATATTACAGGTTTAATAAGCAAAATTGATGAGCTTTCTGTGTGCTTGGACAAATTATCTGCAGAATATAGTTTGGTTGTAAAATATTATGTCTAACAGAAACACATTTAACTGACTTGTGCTCTAAGCAAATTAAAATTCCTGGTTATTCCCTCTGTTCTACTTATTGTAGAAATAGCACGACTAAGGGTGGTACCTGTATTTTCATCAAAGATAATTTAATGTAAAAAAATTATACACATTTGTTATGCAAAGATCAAGTGCTTGAGTGCAGTTATGTGGAAGTAATAACTGACGAATTAAAAATAGTTAGGGTCCTCATTATATAAAGAGCCACTTCTGCCAACTTTAGTAACTTCTTAAAATTTCTTGAAGCAAATCTTAAAGCCATTTACAGAGCCAATATAGATATTATTCTCTGTGGAGACTTTAACATTGATTATTTAAAAGAAAGCAACCAAAGGACTGAACTTGATAGTCTACTCAGTACCTTCAACCTTAAATCTGTAGCAAACTTTGCTACCAGAAAAGAAGGAACTAGTCAGACAGCAATTGATAACATTTTCATTGATGGTAACGCAGTTGCCGAGTGCAACTGTCTCCCAATAATAAATGACTTATCTGATCACGATGAACAAATATTAGTTATGCGTTCTATAATGATCTCCAAAAGCATTTCTTATTAGAAAATACAAAAGTTTTCCCTGAAAAATGTCTTACAATTCAAAAGTGAGCTCAGCAGGGAGCAATGGTCAACATTATATACTTGTACCGAAGCAAATTAAAAATTAACTCTTTTTTTTAACCAAGTTCTCCATTGTTTTTAAAAATGTTTCCCATCCTGACTGACCCACAGTAATACAAATCCAAAGAAAAATTTATGGCTCACCAAAGGAATAAATATTTCCTGCGAAAACAAAAGGAAACCATACAAGGCCGCCAGAACCAGCAGCAACCCTGACACAATGAATCACTACAGGAAATACTGCAAAATTTTGAGTAAGGTCATAAAATCTGCAAAAAAGTATTTTTTTCTGTAACCTTATTAAGAATTCTCAAAATAAAATAAAAACTACATGGAATATTGTAAAAAACACAACAGGAACAACACAGCAATGTCCAATTGTAAACCTATAAGTAAATGGCTGCACATCCTCAGACCCTAAATTAGTCGCAGATACATTTAATTCATACTACTTAAATGTCGTAGAAAACATGATTTAAAAAAATACATTAAGCAAGATTTAAACCATATTCCTACACTACAGGGTACAGAATACCCTGCTATAACTTTTACAAACACAACTCCAAAAGAAGTGGAGAAAACAATTAATTCTTTGCAACCAAAATTATCTAGTGGCTATGATGGCATTAGCTGTAGGTTATTAAAGCAATGCGCTTTTGAATTCAGTGTTTCATTAAGACATATTTGTAATGATATCTTCAATACAGGATCGTTTCCAGACAGTCTCAAATGGGCTATGGTAACACCATTGTTCAAGAAAGGAGACAAGACCGAAGTAAACAATTATAGACCCATCTCACTTCTTACATCCTTTCTTTTCAAAAGTAATTGATAAACTAATATACAGAAGGTTGCTGCAACATTTGAGGATCGCTAAATCTTATCAAATTTCCAGTTTGACTTTAAGAAAAATACGTCAACAAATTATGCCATTTTCAAACTAACAAATAGCATTTTTAATGCACTTGATAAAAAGATGCCTTCTAATGGAATATTTTGCACCCTCACTAAAGCATTTGACTGTAAATCACAACATATTATAGAAAAATTAAAGTTTTATGGAGTCTCATGTACACCAAATAAACTAATAAGCTCATACTTTTCAAATAGACAACAAGTGCGGATCAGAGGAAAAACTTCTTCATTCTACTCTGAACCAGGAAAAATCAAGCATGGGGTCCCACAAGGCCCCCTTCTCTTCCTAGTTTATATAAATGACCTTCCATGTGTCTTAACCCCAAAAACTACTCCAATTTTATTTGCAGATGATAATACCATCTTAGTCTCTAGAGACTCAGTAAATGATCTTACACAAAAAATGGATACTACATTTACAGAGCTAAATGCATGATTTACTGCAAACAAATTAAATCTCAACCTAGATAAAACATATCTAATGATTTCCTCACAAAGAATAGAAAAAACGTTAATTCATATGTTTGCAGTAACAGAGACAAAATTAACGAAACTGCTGTGATTAAGTTTCTTGGCTTAAAAGTACTTAGATAATTTACTTAACTGGAAATCTCACATTGCATATATTTTACCTTAACAAAGTTGAGCATGTTTTGCCCTTTGGAGTGTTTCAGAGGTCTTGAACAAAAATACAGCAAAAATGGTATATGTTCCATATATTCATGTCATTATGTGTTATGGTATAACTTTCTGGGGTAATTCCACTGACAGAAAAAAAGTGTTTCGCATGCAAAAGAGTGCTGTAAGAATAATGACCTCTTTTTAAGAGCTCAGAGATTTTAACATTTTCATGTGAGTACCTGTTTTCAGTACTTACATTCATGTCCAAAAACAGTCATTTATTTCAGAAAATTCAGTCCTTTCATAAGCATAACACTAGAATAAAAAAAACACTTACACGTGGCTTCAGTTAACTTAAAACTTGTCCAGAAAGGGCCATCCTACCTTGGTAGCCAACTTTTCAATAAGTTACCACAACACCTACTAGAAATTTGCTTCTAAAAAAAAAAAAATGCATAACATATCTTTGTATGCATTTCTTGTTCCGGTTTTTTCTCGTTTCCATTTTATTCTGTTTCAGCAAAACGCCGACGCCCCACAGCATGTTGAAGGAGGGTTGGTCAAATTATGAGGAAAAAATGTGCTGCATGTACGTGTAGTCTGACATATATGTGTGTGTTTATTATGTCCAGTGTATGAACTTTGTATACTGTAATTTGACTTGTCCAATATCTTTGTACAGCTATGTATTGAAAAATGATCTTATGGATGCAATAAAACAAAACAAAACTACTGTGAAATTATTGATACCAGAACCACTAAGAATCATTAACAAACATTCTTTTGTAAAATGAAAGAAAAGTCACAACAAAAATTAAATGTTTGACACCCACAAACTCTTGAAAACTTTACAAGTTTCGCATGTTTGATCAAGACGAAGGGCTAAAATATATTGACAAATTCCTAATGGAAGATAAAAAAAAAAATGGTTTCCGTTAACCATTAAGAGGTGTTGTGGAGTTTAGTTGGTAATATGTACAAATAGTGTTCTTGGGGACAAAAATTAAAAATTTTTAAAAGCCTTTTTTTTTTTATTCATAGAAATTTATTCATTGGGTCTGACATGTTCATTATGTAGGCCCTATTTGTGCATAGGGAAATACAAATAGAGACAATTTGGTTAATTATTCTGTTTATAACTAATTTTGTAAAAGATTGTACAAAAATTGTTATAGATTTGCAAACAAACATTATTATATAGAGACTACTGTGTTGTTATAGTTTCAGTGAATCTCAAATAAGTAGCCTATTTCTAATTTTACTATTTATATATATGGTAATTGTTGAGAATTGTGACCATAAATTTAATGGTGATATCACAATATTTGCAGTACATACTATAAAATCCCTGTATAGATCCTGTGGGCATGAATTGGGTCGTTCTTAATTGCTTGACCATCAAGCCAGTGTTACTGTTAAACGGCAGGAATGTTGTACTTTTTCTGCCAGATGTAGCTCTATTTATTGAACAGCATCATCCAAACACTTCTCACCAATTATCATTTTATGGTATCCAGGTCTTAATATCTGGATCATCTCCATGAAGTTATCAAGGTCAGCAACATTAAAAGGTACATTCGCAGCATAGAAAAAACATTGACACTGCCTTGTCAAGGTTTCCTTTTTGATCTCCGTTGTCTTAAGCAAATAATCGCTAATTCAATGTTGCTTTGTGTTAATGAATGAGGAAGTGGTAGGTACTGAACTTGGACTGGCTGATATACAAATGATTGTGGAAGGGATCTACTAGATTCGATAAAGGAAGACTTTGCTGCTGCTAGCAGTTGATGCTCCAGATTTTCTTCATTTTCACTCTCTGTACATTCCTGGCTGCACATTTCTGTAGGCGAGTTCTTATCCTTTCAATCTTGCTATTTAAGTTAATCCACAATGTTTACATCTACGTTTTGAATCACTATCAATTTTTGGTTCTTCTCTACACTCATTTGCCAACTTACATCCACTCCCATGCACGTGATGTGTTCCTGGAATCTCGGGTATTTTAAAATGTCTTATACTACATCATTTCAAAATGTTGCTATTAACATGCGCATCACAATTGATGTATTGATTTTGACATCGGCCACGAGCCAGCCACAGCCAGCCCATGATGGTACTCGCCGCTAGCGGTACACGTGGGGAAGCACAGTTCACGTACCGCTACAGGTTACGGACTTTCCCAAATCGGGATATAAGTATTTCAGTTTCATATGTATTTGTTTCAAGGGTAAAATTGTTGTAATCTGTAACATGTCTTATTTGAGGGTTTTATGTGCAATTTGTTATTTGAAATTTAAAGTGCGTGTGGTGCAGAAGAGAGAGACAGAGAGAGAGAGAATGCTATTCAGGCGAGAACATCTTCAAAAGATAATTAAATAACAACTGGAAATTTTAACGTAAAATTCAGTCTGTAGAACTGTTTAGAAATTCATTTTGTGGCATTTCAATTTGCCGTATTAATAATTTACTCAGCGTGCATAGCACTTCCACTTGTGTGAACCCCGTAGACAGCCACGGTAGGTCCACGCGACCTCTGCCCTTCTGGGCAGTCATTCTAGGAGAACTGGCGAGGTGAAATACTGTCACCTACGCACTTCATCTTTTTGCGCTGATGTAGGTTTCAGCAGTTCACTTTAATATACCGGATAACCGTTGCCTTGCGTATGTTTGCCAGACATCCCCAGCATAATACTATCTGCTTAACCTAATAATTTACAGCCTTTCATGCTTTTTGAGAGGTAAATGAGACGAGATAGAGATGCACAGGTCATCCGCCTATTTTTAGGGCTTTTCTATGTCATTTCTGCTTAATTGTGATGCGCAAAGGGTTTTTGTAATTTTAACATATTTCACAGCCACGTGGTCATATACCACCAAGTCCGTATCCACGCGATCACTGTGCTATAAGGGCTAATTGTTGTTCCATCTTGTGCGTCACAGTTTATTTCAGGGTTTTATGTAATATTTTCAATAAGAGTTCTTGTATTTGACGTGTTTGATGCATTTTTGTTCCTGACCACACGGTCATCAGATGTAGTTGTATCTCCCGCGATCCGGTATCCTAAGGGCTTTTGTACGCTTGTTTCTAACAGAGATAAATTTGCAATACAGATCCAACTATCACAGATAATTCCTGCCCCAATTTTCAGAGAAATTATGTGTTTTTACACCCGCACACGTGGTCCGCTATGAGCCCTATCCAGCGGTATCCGTGCCATCTAAAGCTAAGTTCATGCATTTGTGTGTTTTACGTGCTCATGTCATACTCCATGTCCGTTCTATGGGCAAACCTGCCCAGAGACATCCTAGCAGCTGTAGGTCACTTGCTCTATAGCGGCTCTTTTTTTAGACACAGCGGAGTTAGTGTAAAACGTGAATGTCTCTTTCTAGCATCAGTTACTCTGCCCAGCCAAAGTGTGTTTGTATTGCAGTGTTAAGTCTAAAAGTTGTTTTGTAAGTATGCACATGCGAGTCGAACACAGAAAACCCACAACATCCCTGAGATCCCAGAGTCTCAAATTGCGGTGTGTAGGAACCACTGCTAGCGCCCATCAACTGCGAGTAAAGAATATCGTAATCATCTCTGTGTCTCACCTGACTGCGTCAATTGCAAACACAAGACAAGTTTTAATTTACTTAATGGACTGTAAACTTTTCTGTTACAAGGTAACACCACTAAACTTCCCATTCAGCCCATGATAATTCCTCGTAATAAACAGAATGATCTATTTATAATGTTGCAACATTATATTTATTTTATACATAATTATGTATAGGTGTGTGTGTGTGTATATATGTGTATATAAAGACACACACACATGTGTAAATATCAAATTATTTTAAATTTCTTTTATAATAATTATATACAGGTATATAAATATGTATAAGTTTATGAATATAAGAATATGAAATTATTTTCAATTTATTTTATACTTAATTATCAACATAGAAATATTGGATTATAAAATCTTTCAAATTAGGCCTAATTCTATGTATAATTATGTACATATAAATATGGGAATATATACACATATGCCTACAAGCATATTTAAATTACATATTGTTATGTAAGTACCTGCGTGTTTTCTTCTTGAGATAACGAGTATTTGGGTTTTATCAGAGTGCTCCCATTACACGAATATTAATTGTGAATACGAAGGCCTGGCTTTGACCTCAACGATCATGGAGCCACAACCTGCATCTTTGCTAACTGGTTGTCGCCAGTGCTGATTCTGCAATCATGTTGAAGATATAACTGCATGGTGATGATATGTTCAAGGAACTAACATCTAACTATGTGCCTGTGTGTGATGTCTCAATGACTTCATGTAACTGGCTAGCTGCAATCACTTGGCAACTTGGTGATTGGCTGGTTGGTTCAAAGTCAACATGATGTTATACATTATAAGCAGTAGGGAGTCAGTTGGCAGCTGCAGTTTGCATGTGTGCTTTCGGTCAGGTGCTGCGAAAATTGCTTATGTTACGAATACCTCCATGCTTCTAAGTCCAGGGGCAACAATTGTGACAGCATGCCTTGAGCTGTACGTGCTTCCTTCATTTTAGAAAATTCAATTACATTTGTACACGTTAATGTATGTAGCACACACCTGAATAAGATTTTACCTACAGTGTTTAAGTAATACTGATGATATATAAAAAAAATATACTAAATACTTTTTTTACCAATAGCATTTTTTTTAAAACTGATAAAACATTAAAAAAATAATTACGAACAGTGATGCATATATGGGGGATATGACTCAAGATAAATAAAATTCTTTAAATACATTTATTTATTTACATATGAATAGTATTGTTCTACATTATACAAAGTTTCTTCTCAGTCTTTATTACAAACACAATTTTTTTTACATGTACCAGAGTTTATCATAAGTCCAGAGCCTTAAGGCTTGGGCATCCCACTATGTACAGAAATGTCTTTGATTTTCACACTCTTGAAGCCGTGAGACGTACGTCTCTACTAGCTGTCTGAACAGTGGTCATCGTCGATGTCTGTAGAGATCCACAATGTTCATTCAGACTGGACACAAACTGTGCATCGCCATCTCGTGGTGATTAAGTACACGGGATAGTACAGAATTGTGGCTTCCTCCAACACTTGTGAATGTCCCTGTAGGGAATATTTCCATCATCCCACCTAAATTCATGTATCTGTACACTGTATGTCTGCTGCATCATGCGGCCGAGTTGCCTCAATGGACATGGTGTGGAAAATGTAAACACTTTGACTTCCTCGTCATCGTCACTGTACGAGATGGCATTCTGCTTGATGGTGTAAGAGTCCAGCGAGCGAAATCCTTGGATGTTGCAAAACATTTTGTAGGCCTCACGTACAGACACTAATTTTTTTTATAAAGTCATTTCACATTGTTCACTCGTGCTCTGGGTTGGCGTCCTCGTCGCCAGGTAGTGCTTACCAGTAGAACACTTGCATGTGTGCAGGCATCACGAAGGTGTTCTCTGCAGGTACAGCTTGTGCGTAGAAACCTTGCACCACGGAGAGCGCGGCCATCGCCAGGGCGTCAGGGCTGCTTGGCGGCGGGCCTTGCACCAGTCCCTGCGGCGCAGCATGTCGGAAACCGAGGAACACTCCTTGCATGGAAGGCAGTCTGGTATGTCTTCATCCAGCTGTGGGTAGGTTGGTCAATACTCAAATATGACTAGAATTTTGTACAGTGCGTACATCAGCAGGAACTCTTGGCAGATATGGCAACTTTCCAGTTTGTCCAAGGTGCTAAGTGAATACACCCTTCTGAATGCCAAAATGGCAGGAAGGATTTTATGACTGCTTGGACAACATGTGTACATTTCTAAGAGTGAGGTACAACTTTTTCCTATGGCCTCGGGGTGCGTCTTATAAAGCCAGAATTTAAGGGGGGTGACGTAGTCTTTGCAGGACTATAGCGGATCGAACGAAGGTGGTGTAGGCTTGCAGACAGTTGAACGAAAGTGAGTAGTTAACCAATCAGAGAGATTGGCAGGGTTAGCCAATGAGAATCATTGGATTGAACGAACATGAGTAATTGGAGGGGATGAAAGCTTGCCAACTAATTAGCCAATCAGAATGATTGGTGGTAATGGAGGCCGGCCGATTGGTGGGGTAGATTGTCACGTGGGTGGAGGCTTGTTGACTGAACGCTATTTAACCAATGAGAAACATTGGCAGATGTCGTCGATTGGTTGGAATGACGGTTTCCGAAGACAACCAAGTAATCGGCCAATGGGAAAATAGTAGTGGGAGTAATTAGCCAATGAGAAGCATTGGTAGGGTAGATTGTCGCGAGAGTAATAGCCAATTAAATATATTGGAGGGGTAATTGGCCAATGGAAAGCATTGGCCAGGCACTTGAACACTTAAATATATTGCAGGGGGTGGAACGAATGTTACTAATTTGTCAATGAGAAACATTGGCAGGGATGGAATGGAGGTGACTAATTGGGAGTAGTAGGGGAATGGAGGCTCTTCTACTAAACAGCCAATATCAATTGGCAACAGTCGGCTGCTGGGGATGGAACAAATGTGACTTGAAGGTGAGAGACAAACTCTAAAACAAATGATCGCAAAAAACAAATATGGCCACTGTCTGGTGGATAAATTAATACACTAACACTACCTAGGTGATGTAAATATATGTCGCCTATCAGGATGGCAGTCGAACATAGTGAGTAATAGGGTAGCCCCAACCAAGATGGTAGTGGAGTGCACGCTAATAATTGATGCTTACCAATAGGGCATTGAATGAAGGTGTGAGACAAATTTAGAAACAAATTACACTTACCAAGATGGCGGCCTCCAGTAATGTATAAACTTATGATGAACAAAAAAAAACAAATTATGCTTACCAATATGGCGTCGAATGTAGGTCAGAGCATACAAAGATGGCTGCCTTCGAAGCAAATGACTCTTGCTAAGATGGTGGTCTCCAGTAATGTATATAAGTTTTTCAACCCCTTCATGCATTTACCCAAGTTATCTCGGGTAATAAATTTGTTCCCAAAACATTTACTGGACGTATCTCCGGAAAGTAGGCAATACCAGTGTTAAATGTTATTTGCCTGAGATATTTCATGCTGTGGTCTTGTACACATGTAGTTTAGCCTGGACCGATAGTTAGAAACACATCTGCCGTTATTTCGTAGTACAGTTGCTAGGTGGAACATGCACATAGTCACGCTGTTTCATAAACACTGATTTCACTGTATAGGGAAGTCCTCAGCACATGTTTTATTCTCTGAATTATTTCTCAATACATCTACAACTTTTCGTAATTTCACTGTGCTTGAAAGATAGCAGCACATACTTCATTTTCTGAATTATTTCTTGATATATCAACAACTTTGTCATTATTTCACTGTACGTGAAAGACAGCAGCACATGTTTTGTTTTATGAATTATTTCTTGATATGTTGACTCCTTTTTTGTGATTTCACTTTACTTGGATGTTATCAACACGTGTTTTATTTTCTGAATTATTACTCCCGAATAATGAATGCTCTGGAAACTTAGTATATAATCCCTACAGTAATGAATTGTATTGTGGTAAATTATAACTGTTGTCAGTAGGCGTAATTTATGAACAATTTTTTAAATTTGAAATTAAAAGTTTTCTGAGAGTGACAGTAATGATTTTGACATTTAGCATTTCTGGTAGTGAATCATCATTTTCTAGCGTAAGCAGTGAAGATGCAGATACAGAAATTGCTATAGCTGATGCTCGGCAGTGGTGCAAAGTAACCCAACAGGTAAGTTACCACCTTTGCCTCCAAGATTTCCTTTACTGTCAGAGGCTAAAATGAGTTTTGAAATCAATCATTTGGGTGATATTTCGCAGTATTTTAAATTTTTATCGATGAACAATTAGTTAATCATATAACAAATGAGACTAATTGGTATGCTGAGCAATGCCTATGGGATACACAAGCAACTTTTTCTTGTGGTTCTCAATGGCATCCGACAAAAAATGAAATGCGTACACTTTTGGCTGTGACAATTTTGCAGTGTTGTAACATGCCAGAGCAAAAATTCTATTGGAGTAAGAACCCTTTGGTGAATACACCTATCTTTCATAGAAATATGTCGTACAGGAGGTTTGTATTGTTGAAAAAGTACCTACATTTTTCTGACAATGCAAAATATGATGCTGACGAACATCCCTGCCCCAAATTGAATTTAATTTTGCCCATTTTGAATGATTTGAATGAAAAATTCATGAAAGCATACATCCCAGGCAGGGACATAACCATTGATGAAAGCGTCATGTTATACAAAGGCAGACTGGGTTTGGTACAGTACATTCCCAAGAAAAGAGCTATGTTCGGCATAAAAACATACATGCTCTGTGAAGCTGATTCGGGGTACATCTTGAACTCTGTTACATATAAAGGGAAGGGTACAGTGTTTGTCACTGAATTGGCGCAGTTCCAGGTAATAACACATAGTACTCACTCTAATGAAACATTTATTGCATAAAGGTTATTGTCTAACCACAGACAATTTTTATACGTCTCCTGAGTTGGCAGACATCTTACTTTCACATAGGACAGACACATATTGCACAGTGAAACTCGTGCAAAGATATACCGCAAAGCATAAAGAAAAAGAAGTTGAAATGGGGTGAAATTGTAGCATCTCAGCGAGGAAAGGTGACTGCGATGCAATGGAAGGATAAAAGATGTATGCTTGCTTTTAACCATTCATACATGTCTAATGGTTAATGCAAAGAAACTAAATGAAACTGTTAATAAACCGAATGTTGTAATTGATAATTGATTATAACCACACTATGGGTGGTGTTGACGAAGTTGATCAACATTTGTTGAACTATTCCATTCTCAGGAAACGGGGTAAAAAGTATTACAAGAAGATTTTCTTTAATCTTTTCGAACAAGCATTGTTGAACTCTTGTGTCTTGTATAAAAAATCTGGATGACGGCTAAGGAACTTGGAGTACAGACTTATTGTGATTGAGAAAATGTCCAAAAAATGTAATTCACAAGATTATTCTTCTCGTGGAGGAAGGCCTAGTACAACCCATCATCCACTTGAATGACTGACCGTCATTTTCCACGGAGGAGAAGAAAAAAGTGCCAACAAGATAATGTGCAGTTTGCTGTTCAAAGCGAGATAAGGAAAAACATGGGAGACAGGCAAGTAGATACTTTTGCCCAGAGTATGATGTAAGACTTTGTGCTGCTCCATGTTTCAAAATATTGTTAATTTATTATGTGGATCGAGTATAATAATAGCATACTGCGCTATATCTTCTTCAGATATTTAATGTTACAACATAAGATCATAATAAAACACTACATTCTTTTTATTACTTACAATATTAACATTGTTCCATAGATAACACTAGTACATGTATATGACATCACACTCCTCCCCAATGGTTATGTTGCTCACAATTCAACATTAAAAAGGCTAAGTCAACAATTTTCATAATCTGTGTAATACTTTTAACATAATCCTAACTCTTTAACAAATACTCGTAGTTTGAATACATCTGCACCAAGTGTCTTAGTAAGGATGTCAGCTACCTGCTTTTTTATATTTGACAATTACTTCCTTTTCCTTATCTTTATGTTCTATAAAGTTTAGTTTTACATCCATGTGCTTTAAGAACTTTTGATCCCAACTACTTAGTGCTTTTATAGTACTCATATTGTCCTCATACACCACTATTTTGTCACACTTAAACTCTAACTCTGTCATAGAATCCAACAACCGTCCATAACTGATTCACACAAGGCTACAAACTCCGCCACAGTGGTACTTAAGACAACTGTTGACTGTTTCCTTGAACACCACACCACAGTATTATTATACACCTTAAACACATACGGAAGTGGATCTTCCATCCAATTCCCTAGCAAAGTTTGCATCTGCATACCCTACTAGAGGACTACTGTAGTCCCATCATTCTTAGTGTAGTACAATCTATAGTGAATTGTACCCTTAATGTAACTTAGTACACGTTTCAGACTGATCCATAATTGTTTGCTAGGTTTTGATTGAAAATGTCCTATGTAAGCTGTTACTGCAGTTATATCAGGTCTGGATCCAATGGATGCAAACATCAAACAACGAATACATGACCTACATTTAAGTTCTAGTTTCTTATCTATTTCCTCACATTCAGAAAGTGTACAGTTTACCTCCATAGGTGTTTGCACCGGCCTACAGTTATACATTCCAAAATTTTTCAGGAGATTTCTTAGGTAGTCACTTTGGTCAAGTACCACATTATTTCTCTTCTTGCATATATTAATCCCAAAATATTTCAAATTGTCAGTTCCCATGTCTTTCATCTTGAACTCTGAACTCAAAATTGCCTTAACCCATTATATTTTTTTCATACGATCACCCAGAATCAATATATCAACAACATACAACAAAACATAAACACCCACCTTCACATATAAACAGTCATTTTCTGAGCTTGCAAAACCATGATTTTCGACAAACTGAAAATCTCTCATACCAATATTTAGGGGACTTTCTGAAACCGTATATTGACATTTTAAGCTTGAAAACATGATCCTTGTCATCTTCAATTCCCACAGGAGGTTCTAAATATATCTCCTCATTGACTTCTCCATACAAAAAGGCTGCTCGTACATCAATCTGATGTATGTGATAATCATGCTGAACAGCAATCGACAATAACACCCTCAGAGGTTGCAATTTCAATACTGGTGAGTAACTATCCTCTCCCAAATACTCTTATTGGTACCCACTTGCCACCAACCGAGCCTTATAAATGTCAGAATCCCTTAACTTATTTTTTTGAAAAAATCCACTTACTATCTACCAGTTTTTCAACCATCTCCCAAGTCTGATTCTCCACTAATACTTTCAGTTCCTTCTCCATTGCTTTGTGCCATAATTCCCTATCTTCCCTACAGTCTACCTCTTCATACCTTCGTGGTATGTCCTCTTATTATGTGTACATAGTAAGCAAGAGGTCATCCTTACTATCAGTAAAGTCTACGTAGTCATTGTATCTCTTGGGTCTAACTATTTCACTTTTTCCCGTACCTATACCATTTGTTTTTTCCTCATTCTCTTCAGTTTGTTTCACCTCTTTACTGTTCTATGTTTTTCTTTCCTTATTAGTTAGTATAACCTCACTTCTAGTTGGTTCTTGACTTGTAGGTTGTGATACTATAGTTACCTTTTCTACTCTAGGTATCAAAAACTACACTTCTTCCCATTAGAACATTTCTTTTCTCTTAGTTCCACAAGCGATAACCTCCTACACCATACCCAACCATAACTAGTTTCTGGGCCTTAGGATCCAACTTAGTTCATGTTTCTTTTGGAACGTGATTAAAAGCAATACTAACAAAAACTCTAAGTTTACCTAGATTAGGTTTTTTGCCTTCCCACATTTCAAAAGGTGTTTTCCTGTAGGCTGCAGTTGTGCTCCTATTTGTGGCAGGAGCTAAATAATATATTGCTTCCCCCACGTCTCTCTTAGGCAATTTTGATTCCATCAGGCAAGTTCTTGTTTTGTCAACTAATGTCCTAGTGTATCATTCTGCAACTCAATTTAACTGAGGATTGTAGGGGACAGTACATATCATCTTAATACACTATCTGCCAAAAAGTAATTTTGCACCTGTCCACAATGTTTGCTCGGTGGTTGTCACCCCGTTAGAATCTCGTAGGGCCACCTCTTGCGGCTGTAAAAGCAACCACCCTGTCTAGCATGCTCTCTGTGAGTGTTTGCAGGACATCCATGGGGATTTGTCGCCATTCCTCTTACAACTGTTCCATGAGTTGAGCAATAGATTTTGGACGCACCTGAAGAGCCACACACCTACAATCCTAATTCATCCCAAAGATGTTCTATAGGGTTGAGGTCGGATCTTTGGGGAGGCCAGTCCATTTTGCAAACATTGTTGTCGGCATACCACTGCATAGTAGCACTTGAAACATGGCACCTGGCATTGTCATCCTTGAAGTAATACGGGTCCATTCCGTAAAAATGCCACAATGTTGGGAGCATTTAAATATCCAGAGTGTTACAATAGGCCTCTGTGTTCATGCTACAATGGACAAACACCAGCGGTCCTACGCCAAAGTCTATGAAACAGCCCCACACCATCACTCCACCACCACTGAATTTCCTGGTTGGCACTATACACTCCTGCAGAAGCAGTTCCCTGGGTAGACACCACACCCATACGTGTCCATTGGATCAGAGTAATGTAAATCTTGACTCATCATTCCACAGAACTGATTTCCACTGCTCCGAGTCCAGTTGCGATGATCCAAACACCACCTGAGTCGCCGAGCTTTATTGCTTGTCATGATATGGGGCTTATGTGCAGCTGCTCTTCTGGAATATCCAAGTCATTGGGCCTCTGTACGCAATGTTCCAATGGGAACCGATACTCCTGTTGCTGCATGACTCCTGTCGGATGGTAGCCATGGGTTGTGCCCTATTTTTGACAATTATATGTTTCAGGATTATGCTATTTCTGTCGGTCAAGTTTGGAGGTCGTTCAGAACGTGCAGCATTGGCACAATGCCCATTGACTTTCCACTTACGCATGATGAAAGTGACTGTTGATTTGGGCCTATTTACCTTCTGTGCAATTGCCTGGCTAGACAGCCCACTGAGATGACCGGCCACAATCACACCCTTGTCGAAGTACGATAGCTCTGTACCTCGTGCCATCTCCTTGTCAACTGGTTCTACACCGGCCTGCAGCATATGGTGGCCACACAAGTCAGCTGACGTACTGATTTACCTATCTTCGCGAGGTGCCCAATTACTTTTTGGTCGATAGTGTACCTTTGCAATAGTAAAAACCACAACCAAAAATGACGATCAATAATAGGGGTTGCCAAGAAATTCTTACATTGTAACAATAATAGTTCAAGATCACATATTCCAAAATTCTCAGTTTTCCAATAATCGCTGAGTGTCCCAAAGATAAATTCTCAATAATAAAAAAAATAGGCCTAGTATGATGAATATAGGAAAAAAGGGAAATGGGGGGACGGGGGATAGTGGGTGGCAATAACTCAGAGGGGCAATAGGGAGAGGTTAGGTTATTTTTTCATAACTCTCCAGTGCTGGCTGCTAGGATAATGCACTAAAATCCCACTTTTGTAAACAAGTCCCATAATAAAGAAATAAATAACTGAGTAGATATTAAAACCAAAAGGTTTTGAAGTTGATGTTTCTCCAGTCTGTCTGAGAGAGATAAAGTTGTCACCAGCGAGAACTATTCCAAAATGGGGCTTATTGATTAAGTATGTAAAATATTCCTTAAATTTATTTAATTGATTTTAACTTTTGATCCTAAATTATACTTTAAAGGAATAGACCAATGCTACTTGATTGTCATCAAACCAATCAAAAAAATAACACCAAGTCCAAAAGACAAAATGAGAATTTATTGCTTTTAAACCTTTGTATAAATGATAAATATCACAAAAAGAGAATAATTGTGTACAACTTTAAAAAGAAAACTCACACAGTTATTCTTTTTAAAAGAGGGAACAAAACCAAAAAATTTGTAGTTTATATTACAAAATATCCAAAAACAATGATCTGAACAATAAATTGGTTACACTCAACAAATACTTAGTTATCTTTAAAGCTGTGAGTGGCCAAAGAGAAAGTGGTAATATATATATATATCAGTGATAATTCTTACTTATTTTGAATTGTCTATATATATCTGAATGGTCTATACCCACTAAGTCAACAAATCTGACAAGGACATACAATGTAAATGTTGAGTATGGTTTTTTAAATTTTAGCCTGTATTTAAATACCTCATTTCAGTTTTCAGCTTTTACAAAAAAGAAGAGAGTAATGAGTTCAATCCTATATAAACTAGGTCAAAGGTATTGGTCTCTTACCAAAAAGGGCAATAGCAAATAATCTGCTTGATCTCTCTCTACTAACTTACAATAAAGAGAGGTTAGCCAAATTTCTCAACAAGCAAACTTCAAAAGAGACAGAGGTTACAGATTCCAGTCAGTCTAATAATGCCCTTTTTACCACACCACACTTTTAAGTTAGCCATTATTCAGGACGAATCTATGTAATAAAGGAAGGAAAAAAAAAAAACAGCCCATGTGTAAGATATCGGCGATGTCCAGTAAAAAAATTAATAAAACTAATTTATTATAAGCTATAAAATAAAAACAATCAACAAAAAAAAAAACAATTAAAAATTTGTATTATCAAAAAAATAAACATTTAACTTTGCTCTTATTAATTAAGGGATATAACCTAACTTATCAAGAACTTACAAGCATGCGATCTGAAGGTTTGGCCAATCAGTGAAACAAATTAAATTATCAGCAAACTAACCAACATAAACATTACAGTTTGTGGGTTAGAAAACCAGATCTCGATTACCATATGATTACTACTGGTAACTGTCTATAAACAGTAACACTCGAAAAAATAGAAAAGCCGACCTGAAAAATAAACACTCTCTTCCACGATATACCTTACTAGCTAGACCAGAGCTTAGTTACGACACACAAAAATGATATCAAACAAAAATGATTAAAACTTAAAAATAGACAGCCTTACCTTAAGACTGTACCCATGGCTTAATGGTAGTATTTAAAGTGTCTGACCACTCGTCTATCAACCAGACTGGCTCGGTCTCACACACAGACTAACTCACTTCCTATGACTTACTTCCTCGTGGGCCTTGAACTTAACTACTATTTATTAGGTTGGGCAGGGCCATTCCTCCAGAAAATTCCGAAGGAATGCCCCGATCAATGAAAAGAAAACTCACCAAACACTTAACTCATATTTGGTGTGTTCACTGTCTTCCTGTGTGGTCGATGCTCAGCTTGCTTGCCTGGTCACACCATCTTGCCTATTGCTGCATCACAACTACTCTCTCTCTCCCTCTCTCTTTTTTGTTGTCCCGGCGCGTCCTTGGCTTCGGCCAATCATACGTGCCGAGACTCCACATGGTGATCACGTGTTGCCAGAGACTTTCCATCGTATTTCCTCCCTTTCGCTTGGTTGCCCAAGGGTTTCAGCTGATGAAATCAGTAGGTCGCCTACCGCTTTCCTCTCTTACAGCCCCGAAACTTCACGGCTTAGGGCTTGGCCTCGAAACCATCTGGACTGAGAGGTCTTGAAACTTGGGGACACACCTCAAATAAACAAGTATTACTGATCAGGAAATTGATGTGTTTACTCACACTATGAATTCTTCTGGGCTACCTTGAAGCCTCTACAAAAAAAATTTCAGCTACCTGCACACATTGTCTGGAGCTTCCTCTAAACTGCTAAAGGCCTGAACCAAAGTAAAGAAGTCCCGACAAATCAAATATTCTAACTTGTTTTTCTAAAATAAAATGAAAAGAACATCAAAAATATATATCTGAAACACAACTAAACAGTAAAAAAAAAAAAAGGTGTAATTCCTGTTAAAATAAAAGTATCTTAATAAAAAAAAATTTAAGAAAAAAAGAAAAAATCTTACTATTTTTACCAAATGTAAAATTTTTTTTGATTGCGAAACATGGTTCACACAGCTCTTTGGTACTTTACATGTTTTTAATCTCATCTAGGCCCTCAACTAATTTATGTTTCCACATTAACCTTAAATTATTATATCCAAGGTGCCTATGCCATAAATGATCCAATTCACCAGAATTTCTATCCTCACTACTTGAATAGCTAGTCTCGGGACACTCCAATACCATTTAAATTGTATAGAGTGCTCCTGCCTGCCTCATTATTCAAGAAAGTCTTAACACTTCCCTTATCAAAGATCACTCTCATACCTTTAATTTATAGTTTTGAAATGGACAACAGGTTTTTTTCTTACTTCAGGAACAAAATAAAACATTTGTGAAAGTGCAATAGATTGGAACATCATTATTACTATAACAACATACCTTAATATTTCCAACACCAACAGCTTCTAATTTCACACCATTTTTTTTGCACATATACTCCTCGGTTCTCTTAACTCTAAATACTCGAAAAATACCCCTTATTACTAACAATGTGATCGGAGCTTCCAGAATCCACACAAAATACAATTTTATCACCTTTATCATTGTCACGTCTATTCCCAGACTCATCAGATAGGAACACTACTTGACTTGGACCACTTTTCTCTCGGCTATATATGATTTGGCTGATGCTCATCTTCTGGCACCACGATAGCTGCCCTGTCCTTCTCCTCTAAATCTGTAGTCAGGAATATATCCCCTGCTTGTTGCTTGCCTCGTTCCTTAGAATTACCTCGAAGATGGTTACCCTCTGTAGTAACCTCTAAAACTTAATACTTGTGTCTTCTCTCAGCACTGGTATTGTTTATGGCCTTTTTTCTCGCATGAATAGCAACAAAAAAGAATAACTTCTCAATTTTCCTCATTAGCGCTTTTCTTCCTTTTTTCCTCCTCTCCAAGAAGGTGATCCTTCACTAAGTTCATAGTTATATTGTCCATAACCTCTAGTGCTGTGACGATACCCATGTATGATTTAGGCATAGAAAGTAATACGTAGTTTACTTCTTCTGGAAGTTCACCACGTCCATCTTTCAATTGAGAATAAATCTCTTCCATTTTCACTAAATGTTCAATGAGTGAATCTCTTTCGGCGTATGTCGTACTACCCAGTTGCCGTCTCAAGAACAGTTTACTTCGTACTGGTTTTTTTTTCCTTGAAATTGTCTTCCAAGGTTTTAAACATGGGCTACGCAGATTGTTCATTGCACAAATATTCTGAGTGGCTATCTGCAATGGCTGCAATTATAATTGCTTGTGCCCTGGCTTCCACAGATTGATTTCCTTCTTGTCCTGCAAATTTGTCATCTTCAATTGCTTTCGCTGCCCCCTTTCACGTAATATGCTTTTGACTCTAAATTCCCAAGCTGAATAATCATCTCCTGAAAATGGTACCCGGTAATATTTCTCCTGCAATAACATATTTCAGCTCTTACTCTTCTCGTATTTCATTCCTCATAATTCCTCAACCACGCTGTGCTACCACTGTTAATTTATTGCGTATATCGAGTATAATATTAGCATACTGCATTATATCTTCTTTAGATATTTAATGTTACAACACAAGATCATAATAACACACTACATTCTTTTTATTACTCACAACACTAACGTTCCATAGATAACACTAGTACATGTATATTACACAGAAACCAATTTCTAAAATATGTTTTACAAATAACCTGTTTCCTGCACCTAAATGAATGTCAATAGTAATCTTGTACCTAGTTGTTGGTTTATGTACTGTGACTTGTATTTTATTGGATTTTTTATTTGTATGTTATGCTGTATTTTGATGTGATTTTTCATTTTGTTTAGTATAGTTTGAAAGGAGTCATTGAAATTTTATGAAAATTTACTGAAGTTATCATTATTAAACATAGTAAAGATGTAGTTAGTGACAAGTGTTAGTGTATGTTACCAGCCCATGGTATGACTATTTTGACTGTTGATGCCATTATGGAACAAATTTATGAAATGCTGGATTGGACCTATCATTGACATTTTGTGTCCAGTTTTTTTTACTGTATATGTTTTATTGTTTACATAATAATGCTTTAATAATTAGATGTGCCATTGTCAATGGCAGCAATTGAAATATGGTGTTTATATGTATATATTTTTGTAAATACTGTTTAATTTATTTTTATTAGGAAATATTTACAGCAATTGTACATAAAGAATTCGTAGTTTTCCTGGAAAATGATATGTTAGTGTCCACTGTAATCTTGCAAAGTATCCTGTAACTTTCTCGTAACTTTACAAAGATAAAATATATATGCTGCATATTCCAACAGAACAAGCAAAATTGTCACTTCGTAAATTTTTGTGGATAAAGTCAGATTCAGTAAATATATAAAAATAAAAACTAAAAAATAATTATAATTGAAAAAAATTCATAGCCTACATCATTAATATTTGAGATAAATATTTATTGCCTGATAACCTATAAAATAAACCTAATAATACAATAAAAATCGTGACATTTTTTACAAATTAATTTTGGGAAATAATACTGTTCAATGAAATGCTGTGGTAAAATGGTGATGATGATGCTTATGACCAATGTTGCTATCTTTATTGTTGGATTGTTTGTTGGAATTGCATCATTTCATTAGCTGAGAGGATTTCCAATATTTACTGTTGCATAACTGTTCAACATAACTCTGTAGGATGATGATGACTAATGTTGCCATCTTTATTGCTGAATTATTTTTAATTAATTGGAATTGTATCAATTCATTGGAAGAGAGTATTTCAATATTTACTGCTTCATTTAATTCTCACCATCCAGTGAAAGCCAAGTATATTAATAAATTATAAAAATTAAATAAAGTCACCTGAAAAAAATTATAAAAAAAAAAATTTATTCCAAGAAACAGTTGAGGAATTTAAAAATGCAATAAAAAATCTGCTTATTTTTTAGTTGAACATGTAAAAAAAACCTGACACTGTAAGGGGGTAAAATAATTTTTTCAAACAATTTTTAAAAATAATAATTTTTTTTTGGGGGTCAAAGTTCATGGGTCAAGGTTCAATGAATTCCAAGATGGGGGACAGGTGACTTATCAACATGGCGGCCGACTGTCTCCAAATCCAGAATCCGTTGCACCAATGTCTGTCAAATCCTACTACTTTCCTGTAATAAAAATCTGCTACCGACACTTGCAGGTCAGTTTTTCTGGGACCTCTGGATACATTTTGTCAAATAGTTTATTTTAAAAACTGACTTTGATCAGAACTCGTACAGTGCCAATTAATTTACCGACTTTTGTCCATCCATGATCACACCTGCCACTGTGACTTCTATTTTTGGGAACTGCCATAGGCACATCAAAATTGGTTAATTCACTGCTAATTGGAAATCATTACCACCAGCAATATCAATTTTGTCAGAACTTTAATTTTTAACTGTTGTGACTGTTCCAAAACGTTTAAGGGGGGGGGGGGGGGGATAGTGTTTTTAGGCGCTCTAATATTTTCCGAGTAATTTCTGCATAAGCATATTTGTAAATCTTAACCTACATCCTAGGGCCCTATCCAGAATGAACCGTCAGCTGGTTAAACTTGATCTTGGACTTCCGACAGTAATTTGTTAGTAGGCAATCACAGGTCGTTACTCTTGTCATTTTCTAGAGCATTTCCAAAATTAAGAGCAATTAAAAATTTAATTGTAACTGTCTACATGGCAATTTTTAATATTGTAAATACAAAATTTATTTCATTTACTGTTCATGTAGTTCAAAGTATGGTAAAATATTTGCAGTTTTCCTGATATTTATTTTCACAGTAAGAAAGATTATATTATTACTTTCTAGAGAAAACCCACCAACCAGTGGCATCTTCTGGCATGATTCCCACATGCAAAAAACTGGAAGCAACCCCGTAGGGAACCAAACCCGGTTCAGCTTGGTGGGTGGAATATGCCCTATAGCTCATCAATTTGATTTAAAACCAGTGCTTGTGTTAATGAATTGTTTATTTTGAAAACTGACTCTACATCATAATACTATTAGGATGTGCTTTCTTTTTTCAGGTCGGCAAACTTTGTTGATGAAAGATGTCTTGGCTGTAGACTACGTTCATAATGCTGACAAATCTGTGTGTTGTCGTATTGTGGAACAACTTGAAGACAAAAGTGATATAGATGTGCCCAATTTTTCTTCATCTCACACCAGCTTTATTATTCATTATGCAGCCAAAAGTGCAAAAAGCACTTTGCGTTATTCCACTGTTATCCTGAACCACACAGACACAAGACAGATTGCATCATGGGTGAAAACCATCCGGAACTACCTTAATAGTAAGTTTATTCTTGATTTGTCTTCTACAAATTTGATGTTTATCACTTTGAATTTGTTGTTGAGCTATAAAGGTCTGGGACAGGTATTACAAAATTATATATTTGTGGTAGTAAAGTTTAATCTTTTGAAATAATACCAATATTTTTGAACACAGTAGGAATATCATCACTAACCTAATATTTTGGTATTTAAATTATTATTTTTGATTTTGTTGTTAGTACTCTTAACATTTTACCACTATTTGTTATTTATTTTGTTATAAACTTTTTCTTGTACAAGTTAATGCATAATTTGTATTATTGTTTGTAAATGTTAGTTATATAGAAATTTTTAAAAATGTTATTGGTGTCTGCAAAACTGAGTCTTTAAGATGTATATTAACAATTAAACAGAAAAATGTGTTTTTATTTTACACAGAACATCTGTGGAATCCTTTCTCATTAGTTGCCATGCCAATTAAGGTACTTTGTCATACTATGGCACAAACATGACCAAATCTGTCGGTTCATGTATTACACCACAGTTGTTAGAATCAATGCGAGGTGTGATGCAGGGGATTTTTTTAACAACACAGAAACCAGTCTGTGGACCCAACTCTGGAAATTGAATACTTTCAGACCAAATGCTGTCACAAAACAAAGTATATTCTCTTGTGTAAGGTTTCTATAGTCCATTCCCCATTGGAAGCAACTTTCTCGGAGCCCTGCTAAATATCTACTTGCAGGCCCGTTTCGTATCCTTCCGCCAAATGTAAGCAAACATTGCCATGTGACTGCTGTAGCAGCTGTCAAAATCAATGTTTACATGCCACTGTGTGTGTACATGTGTTCGTATACTTTTGCTACACCTAAAAATAAATATTGAAATGTGACTTCTACTTTTATACCTGTCAAATGTGTTGTTAACTGTTTAAAGCTTTCAGAGAATTCTGTCTTAGGTCTATTTCAAAAACCATTTCGTACGAATATTCAGAGTTTAGACCTATAACATTATTTAGGTCAGCTTTATGACGTTTTAAAAATGCCTGAATTAACGATAGTTCTTATGGTTACGTTATATTAACATATTTGTTTTCCATGACATAGCACCTTACACGTAATGCACGTTAATATTTTGCTGCGACTGTGCTAAACACTGTTACAACTGCGGGGTAATGAACTGTAGTATTTAACATTTTGGTATTGATATGTGTTGGAGGGTTATTTCTTTACAAGGACTGCCTCAGTTCGAATAACGAAGGAATAAGACAGTCCAACAAAAAAGCGACACTACAATCAAGCATGCAACTGGTGTAGCTCATTTTTTGTTAAAGAAACTTAAAATATAGCGGTGAAGATGCACTCAAATAAGCCTACCGTATCTTTTATTCCACTCATATTTATATGTACTGCTACTTACTGTGTATTTGGTTTATTGAAATTTATTGGGGCTGGGTTTGGTTATTTTGTTGGGATTAATGGTAAATCACGTTACATGACTGTGTTTCAAACACCCAGGGCAAAGGTACAATGTTGTGATAAACATACGTGGATGTAAATAAATAACTTCGTCATAAAAACAGTTCATATTTATAACATATCAATAGTTCAAATCAAATATTTGAAATCACTCACACACAGATCCAGCGTAACTATCACCAAACAGCCACGCCATGCTATTTCACACGCAGCAGTTAACAAAACACACCGTAACAGTATATTTATTACTGCAGCGGAAACACAGATTTATCACAACATCGTAACTTACTAAGGTAGGTTTAAAAATCACATCTACAAACGTAATGTGGTAATTTGAAGTATTTTTCGGAGTAAGTATAATTTACGCTTAGTTTGGTAAAACAGCAACACGCCATGTCATGGCTCGCTACGTCTGCCAACTTCACTTTGTTTCTGCCCCGCCATCATATCTAAATATATAAAATAAGTATTCAGACATTAAAATCTCTTTTCAGTTGTAAATTACAAATTCAAAAATCATTATTTTGCTGCAATAAGTATGAAATATGCTACAACTGAAAACATGTACAACTTTACAGCATAGTAGCGAAGTGAAACTTTCCGAGTGTGACAGAGACAGAGAGAGTGACCAAGCTTGCTCAGCAGACAGTTGCTTCAAAATTGATCTTGCTCGATAAAACAACACCATGCCATTACGGCCTACTCACTATATTTTCCTATGTTATTTTAAACAGTAAAAATGAGATATGTTCCCATCGGGGCTACCTAAATATTTAAATAGGCACCGCTTATTTTACAAACAGTATACTAAAAAACTAGGTTAAAATAATATTTTAACTGTGAACTATTTCTTACCAGCCGTTGCCAACACATTGCTGCTCTCGCTGTTGTTCATTTATATTTAAACATAAATAAATATTACATGTTATAGAAGATATTAAGGTAAAGTTTCATTTATTCAATAATGCAGTACTCTATTAACCATAATGTTATATATTTGTGGAACACAGGTTATTGAAAAAACAGGTTGACATGTTTTGCCTAGAGTATTTTTTCAAAGGTTGAGTTTCATAAGTCACTTCCAATCGGGAATGGACTATTGTTTTATTTTCTGCAGCTATTTTGTTCAAAATATCGGGCAAAAAAAAAAAAAAAAAAAAACAAGAATTCCCGGCTGCAAGAGTTTTCTGTAACATCATCAACTAAAAAGCCAGGCATTCTGTAGTTGAAATTATAAATAGTATGCTTATAGGACCTAATTACTTTGTTCTGATACGAAAACATTTTGTATAGCAGGCCCTTCATTATTGCCATATTTTTCATTCATGCTATTATCCACAAGAGTTTTTTTTATGCAGATGGCCTAAAAAAGTTGCAGGATTGATTTCATGTGACAGACATAGATATCATAAACTATGTGGTATAACACTTCTGTACAGTGAGTATATTCGGGACCCGTCCTGATGGTAGTAACTTTGTTCTGAAAATTCCCATGACGCGATTTTGTGATATGTATAAACAGATATAAATATTCTCAGGACCCGGCCTTAGGTTAAATATCACTGTTTCCCTATTGAGTGGAGTGGAGGGATTTGGACGGCTTTTAATATTAAGGTCTTGAGAGCAGATGAGGGTAAATTAAGGTGAGTATGGAGCAGCACCGGAATACAAAGGTAGGGAAAACTGGAGATCTCCAAGAAAACCTGCCATTCCAGCAACATTGTCCAGCACAATTCCCACATGCGAAAATCAGGGAGCAACCCTGCCAGGAATAAAACCAGTCTCAAATTGGTGGGAGGCGAGTAATCAAACCACTACATGACCCAAATTGAGGAATTAGTTAAATTAAAATACTAGTCATGATTCTTAAATATTATAATTTGAATTTAGCGTGAATCACATGCATAGTATAGACAATAATGCATTTATTGTTATAATCGATATTGCACACTGTGATAACATTTTATGAACCAAAGGAATACCATAAGGACCTGGAGCTTGGAGTTGGAATGCTGTATAAAATAAGGGGGAATGGTGAATGGGAGAAACATTGTGTGGGTCATGTAGTTATTTCCTTTCATTTTTCGCCATCATGCTCAGTTTTCTCTGAACCCAAAAAAGTGCCCCAGTACTGCAACCATTATTTAAATACAAATGAACAACATGTTCTTCCTGTCAATCCTACATGTGTGCTATCATTGCTGTGTAATTTTTTTTTGGCAATTATGAAAGCCCTGAAAAAATTATGAGCAAGTAAATTCTTAGACTGAAAATGTACTTTATTATAAAAACCCATTTTACAGTTTTCCTACTTTTTTTTTTGTTGCCTGGTTCTCATTGAGATACAAAAATATTGTTTTAATTTTTGAGCAATATTATGAAGGGGGCATAAATTTTCCGGGATATTTAACATGTAAAACCTTCTCCTAGACAGAAGTGTCATGAAATCATGTCACAAACCCATGGCAATATTAGGACTAAGTCCATTATATAGTCTCCTTATAGTGCCATAATTTTTAAAATAAAAGTACACCTTGTAACATTGCGATATAGTTACTTTTTATTAGTTATTATAATAATTTTAAATCTGACTTGGTTAAATTCCCTTTTTCTTTTGCAAGTGAATTTAATATTTTCTTTTCTTTGGTGCCACCTGGAATAGGAATGTTTTATCATTAGTTGAAGTTTGTGGCTGTGTTAGAATGTTTATCGATAATGCATTTCCATTTTCGAGAGTCGCAGTTGAGGTTGTGTAACATTCAGAGATAAAAGTTTTTTTAGACTTTGTATGCCATTTTCCATTCGTAAGCAGTTTTTGTTCATTTTGTTTTACATACATACACTCGCAATCAGGCTACCGCTCGGTGGTGAGCTCTCTCACCTCTCCTACACCCAACCAACTCCTTTTCCACTCCCTTTCTGAACTTTCCGACCCCTCTCACAGATACCAATTCTTTCCTCAACACATTCCACTCCCTCACAGACCTCACAAGCATGGACTGCCTACCCCGCTCCATTCTCCTCCCTACCCTCTGATGCTTCTCACTGTTGTTTCCTCTTCCTCTAAACACCCCCTTACTTAGCTTGCAGTGTAGCCCTCCCCATCCTCCCTCTTCATTCACCATCCTGTACATCCTGACTAGCCGTTTAACTTTCCTCCTGTCCTTCAATGAGCTCCATCCCATTTCCTTCATCATCACTGATGGCCTATAGTTCCCTTCTTCCTCATCATCCTGCCCCTGCCTTCCCCACCTACCCATCAAATTAAATTATTAGGAATATTGCCACCAAATGAGTCAAAATAATAAGCATTATTATCACCCATCTTGCTGCCCTTCTCTGCACCTTTTCCAGATCTTGCACCTCCACCTCCACATAAGGGTCCCATACTGCTGTAGCATATTCTAACATTGGCAGTACCATTGTGCTATATGCCTTCTCCTTCACCTCACAGCTAACTCCCTTCAGCACCCTTCCCAGCATACCCAGGGCCCTTCTTCCCTTTGCAACCACCCTCTCTACCTGTTTTTTACATCTGAGGTCTCCCTGCAGTACAATCCCTAGATACTTGTATTCTGCTGCTTCTTCTATCTCTTGTCCCTCCCATCTGTACATGTCCCTGCTTATCAACTTCTTCCTTTGAACCTTAGGTTTTCTTACATTTATCTTCATTTAATTTTTCCTGGTCCACCACCATATCTTATCAATGTCCGCCTGCAACTTTCTGCCCCCTTTCCCACTTCAGCATACACAACGCAGTCATCTGCAAACAATCTTATTTTTCCCCTAATCCACAAACCCATGTCATTTACCATTATGGTAAATAACAAAGGACCCAGCACGCTTCCCTGTGATACCCCTTACGTAACCTCCACTTCCTCCGATATTGCCTCCCCCACTTTCACCCTCTGCTTTCGCCCCCTGAAAAAGTCCCCTATCCATTCCACTACCCTCCTATCTGGTATTGATGAGGAAAGTGGAGGCCACTTTCCTCATCAATGTACCATGGGGCACTTCATCAAATGCCTTCTCAAAATCTATGAAGCAGGCATCTACCTGCTTCCCTTCATCAACTACCTGCACCAGATCCTCTAATAACCCAGCCAGTTGAGTCTCACATGAGTATCCCGTCCTGAAACCATGCTGGGACTCCTCCAACCAATTCCTATTGTTCATAACCCTAACCACATATTGCACCACCAGCCTCTCCATTACTTTTCCTGTACTTGATGTGAGACTCACCGGTCTGTAGCATTCAGGCCTTCGCCTATCCTCTCCCTGCTTGTGGATAGGTACCACCATAGCATCCTTCCAATCTTGTGGTAACTTACTCTCTCCTAAGGACTTATTAAATAGCACCTCTAAATATTTCACCAACTCCCTTTCACCAAACTTTAGTGCTGTGTTTCCTATCCCATCTGGAACCCTGCCTTACTGCTCTTCAAACCCCTAATTACCTTTCTTCTCTCACTCTCTCATCTTAACCTTACTAAACACCCCTCGAACACTGTTTGCACACCCTATTCCAACCCTCTTTTGCTTAAAACACTGACAAGTACTGTCCTTGCAGCATCTTCGATTTTTCTTGGTCATTTGTCGCATGCCTACCATCCCTTCCTCTCCTCCCCTTAACCTCCTAACATACCTAAACAATTTCCCCCATTCCTTGCCTTTTCCTTCTTCCACCATGTCCCCCAGAAATACATTCTTTGCCTGTTTGATCTTCCTTTAAAGCTCCCTACCTATTTGTTTCAACATTTCTTTAGATCTTATCATCCCTTCATTTCTCCACTTCGCATGTAATTTTCTACACTTCTTCATTTTCAAAATCTCCTGTCCATAATATGGCGGATCTCCCCCAGTCCGCAACCTTTTCATTGGCACAAATTTCTCAAACATAATCCATTAATCCTCTTAACTCCCTCCACAACCCCTCTACACCCTCCTCCATAGATCATTTTTTAAACCTGTCTCTCTGGAAGATTTTTGCCCCCTTCTTGTCTCCTCTCCCATACTGCCACACCAACCTTTCTGCCATTTGCACTTCCCTCATCCTGCCAATCCCAATGTCCACAACCAGGATATGATGTTCGCTTATACCATCCAATATTATTGCACCAACTACAGCATTCCCAGATCTAACCAACATCACATCCTGCACTGACCCAACGCCCTCCTCATTCCATCTCGTAGGTGTTTCTACTATCTGGACTAATCCTCTGTTGACTAACTGTGCTGCCATTCTCTGCATCATGCTACCCATTCCTTCTGCACCCTCTACCCATTTCACCCCTGGCATATTCAAATCCCCTGCTACAACAACCCACTGCCTGTCCTTTAGTCTATCGACCCTCTCCTTGATCATCGCAATTGCCTGCCATCCCTGTCCTGGTGGTCTATACGCTGCCAGCAAAGTAATACTCCCATTACTACTACCACTCAATTTTATTTCCATTACCTTGACATCCTCACTAACCCATTCTTTCAGCCCTTTCCTTACACACACCATTATTTCTCTTCCTCTCCCATCCCTGTCTCTTCTGAAGATGGTGAACTTATCCTGCCTACACTCTATGTCCAGTACTTCCTCAGTCAACCAAGTCTCCCCAGCTACCACTATATCCGCTCCATATCCTTCAACCTTTCCCCAGAAGCCTTCCAGCTAGTTGTACACACTCCTACAGTTCACCACCATTATCTTTATACTAGTACTCTGCTTTGCTATCCTCTCCATTTCTCTCCCGTTCCGTTTCCTTGCTTCTAACTGATTGCTATTTCAACAACTGCTTCTCTGCCCTAACCCTCTCCATGCAACCAGCTACTTCTCTACCTAGCAGGTCACCTAGAATCCTCTTTCCCTGTTCTGTCAGGTGAACCTGGTCCCTCCCTACACTTTCCCAGCCTACCCATTTCCTATTATCTATAAATGTAGCCCCCAAATCCCTACACACCTCATATACCTCACTCGCAGCCACTGCCTTCCTATAATATACTCCTTTCCTAACCAGCACGCCACTGACTACTACCCTAGCTCCAGGAAACTTCTCCCGCACTTTCCTCAGCAATCCCCTGAGGTCCCGCTCTACGTACTGCCCCACCTCCCTATGAGCCAGGTCGTTTCCCCCTACATGAATGAGAACAACCTTTGCCACCCTGCTACCTCTCATACCACTAACCCTTTCCTCCAAATCCTTGGAATTTGCCCCCCCCCCCCCCAAACGCTGCTTTATATATAATTTCCTTCCTGATATTCCTCAGCTCCACCCCCTTTACAATAGAGCTGCCTTGAAAAACTACCTCTTGCTCCCTTCCTACATCCTGTTCCTGCCTCTTCCACCCACCTGCTTACCCTTGTCTCCGGCCTCCTGCAGCACCCTTGTTTCCCTCCCTTTGACCAGCCCTCCTCTCTCCCCTCTGGCCCTGAACTGTCCACTTTCTGTTGCTTGCTGGTCTTTGCTAATCACACCCTTGCAAGCCTCAGCATACTGCTTCCTACCTTCTACCAATGTCTGTTCCCTGCTTTCTGATTCCCATTCCTCTATTCCTGATTGCTTCATGCCTACTACTATCACCTTATCCCTTGCTACTATTTCTTGCTTCTCTAACCTTATTTGCTGTCTTATGTCTCCTACTGCCGTATCCCTTTCTACTGCCTCTAACTCATCTATCCTCCCCTTTAATCTTACCACCTCTATCTCTGCCTTTCCTCCTGCAGAACCTTCTGCAGCTCTACTTGCATTCTGCCTAACTCTTCCTCTCTACTCACCTTTTCCTCCTGTGGGCTAGCTTGCATTTTCTTTAGCACCCACTTTACATCTTCCAACTCCTCCTTTAACTTATCCAAACCACATTTCTACTCTACTCCTACCCATCTCATTCCTGACCTTTTCCTCCATCCTTTCAATCCTATGCATCATTTCCCTCTCTTTCCTGCTCAACAAATCTACCATCTCCCCTTTCCATCTCTCCTCCTTAGCCACTTCTATTGGCACTGGCACATCCTCTACAAAGCTTCCCCTCAGCATATTCCAAATCGAGTTGCCACCTTCTCCACTTATTTGTGTTTCGTTCTTTACACTTACCAGCCGCCACACTGGTCGCACTGCACACCACTATCTAACCTTCTCCACACCTTACTACAACCCCTTCACTTACACCTCCCTACCATTTTTTTATCCTTTCTCTTTTTAAAAATAGTTTAACTAACTTAAAACTAAAACTACTCTCCCTTATAACATACACCAAATATCTACGTATACACACACTTTCTTAACTAGCCTAACATACACCGTACACCCTTTACCCTCGTACAATAACAAAGGCCTCGGCCTCGCGCACACAATCGGACACTACTCCCTCCTTATAACTAATTACCACATAAAACACTAATCTTAACTCTAATTATACCTCAAACTACTACTCCACCTATATTTAAACCTATTGCTAGAACTAATCACAAGCCAAAACAACCTTAAATACGGAACAACACAACCTGTAGTCCGTCTGTGGTGGTCATGTTGACAAATATCTGTTCTAAAAGTTTGATGGTTTCGAAGCAACGCAGTTGGATCTAGCCATTAGGAGGAGTTAGTGTCCAGCATATCCATATTTGGTGTGAGGAGTGGTGATGGACATGTGCCGAGCTGAGTGTCGAATGCCTTTGTCTGCTAGCAAATAATGACCAGGCCCACATAAGTTACGCCCGCAACCTAAACTTTTATTTGGTTTTCAACTATAACTTCAAGTACTTTCGGCATATGTACTCTCTCCTATAAAATTCTTTCTGCTGGTGTGGGAGGCCATTAGGGCATCATGAGGGAAATATTTTTCCCTCCTGCCTTGGTAATTAATCTTGCAATGCGAGTTTTCAGGTTGAACTAATTCATTGACTTCTGTACTGCTGTTCTGTTCCTTGTCATGGAAAAATGACTGTTCGTGCTTCTTTATTAATTGAAGATAGTGAAACTGTGTTTTGGCAATTTCAATAAAACTGACTAAATATTCAGAGACGGGAATTCAATTTTTTTTTCTTCCCAATATTGCATCTTTGTCTAATGCTCTACTGGTGCAGTGAATCCGAGTTATGATGTTCAGCTGCCACTTCTGTGATAGTTGCCATGTTACATTTATGATGAATATCGCGTGGTCATTTGAAGCATTACATTTATGGCGCCCAACGTGGGGCCCATTTAACACAACTGAAGATTCTGTGTTTATTACAGTAACAGCAGAAAAGTAATTACAAAATTCCATGGCAGTTATTCAGAACGAGTTGGGGAACGGTAAGCGAAGAAGCAGAGTTGCATTCCACTGTCTCAGTGTCCAGCAGTCCATTGGGACAGTGTTCCAGAGAGCTACGAAGGATCCCCAAAACAACAAATCTCTAGCATCAGGGTACAAAGGTATTTATCATGTCGGAGAAATCAACAGAGAAGACATCAGTCCAAATAAATTCGCCACGAGTTATTGTATTTAATCTCTATAGGTTATGGTGATTTACCAGAGCTTAAATTCATTTTGATTTTGTTTTGTGTATTTCTCGTGTTTTAGACAGTTTGTTTACATGTAAATTTGTTTCTAAAATATGGTAATACAGGTTAGTATTTTCATAATAGCTGACCAGGGGGAAGGGCGAGTAAGCGAAGGGGAAGATATGTTAGGTTTTGTGAATTAAGTGTTAAATTAGGAAACTGCAATTTTTAATGTATCCAACGTAGGAGAAAGCCCCCCAGGTTCAGGTCTTAGTAATACAAACAAGGAAACTCGGAGAACAGAAATGCCAGACATGAGTGAGCAAATAAACGTGCTTATAAAATTAGTTACTGAACAAAGGGCAGGATCTAAGACAGAAATAAAGAAACTTAGAAATGAGTTCCATGAATTTAAAACTAAACAAAGTGGGTTTCAAATTGAGTTCCATGAATTTGAGACTAAACAAAAAGAGTTGAAAATGAGTTTCAGTAATGTAGGGTGAAGTTTTAAAAAGTGTCAACAGATAATCACAGATTTAAGAGAGAGAAGTGAAAAGCATGTAACCAAAGTTGATAATTTGAAAGTGACTGTAAATAATGGATAGAGTTCAGTGGATTTTAATGATAAGATTCTTGTAGATTAAAAAATGGACCAAAATGTCAATGGCAAAGTAAATGAGGTTAGGGAGGAAGGTCATGTTGAATGGAGTAAGGTTTTAGGTTACCCAGTTCCTGTAAGCGAAAATTGATTGCTGTGGCAAATAGATGATTTTGAGGACAGTATACAGAATTATTCATAATTAAATACAGAGAGGGAAAGTTTAGTACAGGAAAGGAAATTTCAGGTGAGCAGGGTGAAAACAAAAACATGTTTATAATAATTTAAAGGTGAAATTAGGAACAGATATGGTGTTGCACCAGTGAGAATTTATTGAGAGTACAGTACATATAGTAAAAGAGTATTGGAAAAAAAAAGGGGGGGGGGGGAACTCAAGTGAAACAGTATAAGGTAATGTGTTCAGGAAAAATTTTGTAAGATGAAGGAAAAAATTGAAACACGTCAGACATGTAGGGAGGAAAATTAAAAGTTTCTTAGGGGGTTAGATGTAAGGCAGTAGGGGAAAAAAAATTGTAAAGTACAGTATGAGGAAGGTTGTAAGAAAAGAAGGAAAAGGAGACACACAAAAGGAAAAGTTAAATAAAGGCACACAGACTGCAATTTAGGTTAATTAGGCAATTAAGTTTTAATATTTTTCATGTACAAATTTATAATGGTTTATTCTACAGTGATAATATATGAATGATAAGTTAATATGTTTATTTTGAGTAAGAATTATAATTTTTTTTTAGAATAAGCATAAGAGATGGAGGAAAAAGTAGTGTTATTATATATACTTAAATTAACAATTGAAAGTTATTTATGTTTATTTGTGTTCATACATATTTGGTATTTAAGGGATTACAACTTGTTGTTAATTTAGTGGTATTATTTTTTTGTGAACTTTTAATTAAATACAAAATTGATTTTTCAACTGTGTTAACAGTAGTAACAATTTTTATGAATTTTGTAAAAGTGTCATAAAAGGAAACTGTGTTAATATATTTGTTTTTCTAATTATTAAGTAATGGTGTCATATAATTACAGAAAAAGTCGTGTTATAGTAGGTACTTGAGGTTAACTGATAATTGTAAATGAATATTAAAATTGAATGTTAATGGTAGAAAAGATAAGTAAATAGTATAATTTGAGTGTTAACAGTTGGGCCTAGTACATAAGATATGAATTGTTTATGTAATGTATTTTTTATTGTGTTATAACTAACTATCGAGATTTGATTTTTGTACTAGCATTTAAGCAGAGTACCGAACAGGAGCAAAGCAGATAAAAAAGTAAATTTTCTCCATTTTCTTAAAAAATAATTTAAATGAAAAACAAAATAATTTTGTATGCTGGGAATTTTGAAAAATGGTAACATAAGAGTTTTGATAAATATAGTGATTCTGAATAATCCAGAATGACAGTTTTAAAAACACTGAAGCGAAAGTTATGTACAAATTACACTGTAAGTTGAATTAAGAAATATAATGAAGGAACATACATCATTTTTTGTTTCTTTTTACGAATTCAAGGTTGAAACATAATAAAGTATGGTGTCCGAGTGGTCTAGGGCTGAGCACAAATACTCACTAAGAAATAAAAAGTTTGAAGTTACAGATTTATTACAAAGAAGCTCACTGAAAGAATACACATGACATTTCTGAGTTACTTTTACTTACATGGCGATGTCATGAGAGCTGACGTGGTGACTGATATAAAACGTACTAAATACGATTGAAACCAGTTCATATGGAACTCTGTAGCAGTGGTGAAGAAGTGAAGTCTCAGGCGTAGCTCGGCGGAGTTGTCTCAGGCAGCGAAGTGAAGTCTCTGGCATCCTCTGACAAAGTATCGCTCCTCCAGGCTGGGCGAGGCATAATATAACGACTTGAATGTAGAGAGGGAAAGTCTCCCTCCAATAAGAGTGTGAGGTCTGGGCATCAACCAATAAACTGAAGCTTTGCACACGGCCCCAAAGTGTGATATTTAAATCATATGACTGGAAAATAGGCGCGTGGTACAGTGCGTGATTCAGGAGTCATGGGGATGGGAATATTGTAAAAAACAAGATGTACTTCCCATCAGAAAATGGTTTGCATCACAATCACGTCGTGCAGAATCACAATCACGTCGTGCAGAAATCACTTCAGGCAGTATCAAAATGGATATAGCTTCTTGCTGCAGTAACACACAGATTAATAAGTTGCGAAAAATAATTTGTAAAATATTCTCTCTCTGCTTTCGAAGCTCGTAGCCCTCGCGGCACTACGAAAGGTTGAGGTGTTGTTGTGTGTTATACCTTAATAACATCAATATGAAGTGGTAGGTTGTGGCTCCAGATTGTATGGTGTTCAGGTATCATAGCACTAAAAATAAGTGTTTTGATAGAACATGTCAGAGGCCCCCTTTTTTTTTTTTGTCAGCACTGGCCTATTAGAGATTAAATAGTTTAAAGTAAATAAGGCAGTGGCTTTTTGTAATTTTTCGGCAGACCTGGGTACCCTTTTTAAGTTTGTGTGCTGATCCTAGCGAGGAACCAAAGTAGTAATGAACAGTCTTTATCATGATCATACGTTGACACTATGAATGTAAATTTATAATTATTGAAAAGAGACATGTCAGACTTGTTTTGTATATACACCCTTAACCCTAAATAATAAATAACATTTAATTATACTTGTAATGTTAGTAAATTATGTGTGTCTGCAGCATCCCAATAGATATCTTGAATGTTCTGCAACAAGTATGAATAATTTTTATGCAAATGAGTTTGTTTATTGGTATGTAAAGTTGAATTGTTTATGAACAACAGTGTCACAGTAGTTTACAGGGTAGCTGCATACAGGGTAGGTTTTGATTTAGGAAAGGTTTCTTCAAAATATCTCCCAAATCAAGGAGGCTAATGTAATGTTATGATATATTTATTTTTTAATAGTTGTTATAATAGTTTTAAATCAGACTTTTGGTTAAATTCCCTTTTTATTTT